>CAUYLG010018167.1:0-16506 GCA_963573385.1 Cacajao melanocephalus
GGTTCACTCTAATGATAGTTAACTTTTGCTGTGCAGAAGCTCTTAAGTTTAATTAGATCCCATTTGTCTATTTTGGCTTTTGTTGCCATTGCTTTTGATGTTTTAGTCATGAAGTCCTTGCCCATGCCTATGTCCTGAATGGCATTTCCTAGGTTTTCGTCTAGAGTTTTTTATGGTGTTAGGTCTTATGTTTACATATTTAATCCATCTGGAGTTAATTTTGTATAAAGTGTGAGGAAGGGATCCAGTTTCAGCTCTCTGCATATGGCTAGCCAGTTTTCCCAACACCATTTATTAAATAGGGAATCATTTCCCCATTGCTTGTTTTTGTCAGGTTTGTCAAAGATCAGATGGTTGTAGATGTGTGGTGTTATTTCTGAGTCCTCTGTTCCATTGGTCTATATCTCTGTTTTGGTACCAGTA
The DNA here is from genome assembly GCA_963573385.1 of Cacajao melanocephalus. NCBI lineage: Eukaryota > Metazoa > Chordata > Mammalia > Primates > Pitheciidae > Cacajao > Cacajao melanocephalus. The sequence goes on from CAUYLG010018167.1 coordinate 424, forward strand.
CTATGCTGTTTTGATTACTGCAGCCTTGTAGTATAGTTTGAAGTCAGGAGCATGATGCATCTAGCTTTGTTTTGTTTTGTTTTGTTTTTTGCATAGGCTTGCCTTGGCTATGCAGACTCTTTTTTGGTTCCGTATGAAGTTTAATGTGATTTTTTCCATTTCTGTGAAGAAAATCAATGGTAGCTTAGTGGGGATAGCACTGAATCTATAACTTACTTTGGGCAGTATGGCCATTTTCATGATATTGATTCTTCTTAACCATGAGCATGAAATGCTTTTCCATCTGTTTGTGTCCTCTCCTCTTTCCTTGAGCAGTGGTTTATAGTTCTCCTTGAAGAGGTCCTTCAAATCCCTTGCTAGTTGTATTCCTAGGTACTTTATTCTCTTTGTAGCAATTGCGAATGAATGTTGACTCATGATTTGGTGTTCTGTTTGTCTGTTATTGGTTTATAGGAATGCTTGTGATTTTTGCATATTGATTTTGTATTCTGAGACTTTGCTGAAGTTGCTTATCAGCTTAAAGAGGTTTTGGGCTGAGATGATGGGATCTTCTAAATATACAATCATGTTGTCTGCAAATAGAGACAATTTGACTTCCTCTTTTCCTAATTGAATACCCTTTATTTCTTTTCCTTGACTGATTGCCCTGGCCAGAACTTCCAATACTATGATGAATAGGAGTGGTGAGAGAGGGCATGCTTGTCTTGTGCAAGTTTTCAAAGGGAATGCTTCCAGTTTTTACCCATTCAGTATGATATTGGCTGTGGGTTTGTAATAAATATCTCTTATTATTTTGAGAGATGTTCCTTTGATACCTAGTTTATTGAGAGTTTTTAGCATAAAGGGCTGTTGAATTTTTTCGAAGGGCTTCTCTGAATCTATTGTGATAATCATATGGTTTTTGTCTTTGTTGCTGTTATGTGATAGATTACGTTTATAGATTTGCGTATGTTGAACCAGCCTTGCATCCCAGGGATGAAGCTGACTTGATCGTGATGGATAAGCTTTTTGATGTGCTGTTGGATTTGGTTTGCCAGTGTTTTATTGAGGATTTTACAGGATCATAGGTAGAATGAACTTGTCTTGTCTTACATGAGTACTATAGACTTACTCTTTTGGGTTAATGCTGAAGTGAGTTATGGCTTTGGAGAACAGTTGAAAAGGCATAATCATGTTTTAAAATGTTAAAAAAGATGACATTTGGGAGGGGCCAGAGGTGGAATGATATGGCCTGGCTCTGTGTCCCTACCCATTTCATCTTGAATTGTAATCTAAATTATAATTCCCATGTTTTGGGGGAGGAATCTCATAGGAGGTGATTAAATCATGGGGGCAGTTCTCTCATGCTGTTCTTGTGATAGTGAATGAGTTTTCACAGTATCTGGTGGTTTTATAAGCATCTGACATTTTCCCCATCCTCTCTCTTCTTCCATCCTCTGAAGAGATGCCTTCTGACATGATTATAAGTTTCCTGAGGCCTCCCAAGTCATGTAGAACTGTGAGTCAATTAAGTCTCTTTTCTTTTAAATTATCCAGTCTCAGGTACTTCTTCATAGCAGCATGAGAATGGACTAATACTAGTTGTAATATTTCCTTTTTTATCTCTGATTTTATTTATTTGAATCTTTACTCTTTGCCTGGCTAAAGATTTCTCAATTTTGTTTATCTTTTCAAAAATAATAACATTTTGTTGATCTTTAATATTTTTTGTTTCAATTTCATTTATTTCTGCTCCAATCTTTATTATTTCTTTTCTTCTACTAACTTTGGGTTTGGTTTGCTTTTGATTTTCTAATTTGTTAAGATGCATTATTAGGTTGTTTGAGTGAAGTTTTTCTACTTTTTTGCTACAAATGTTTATGTTACTCATTTAATGTTTGTATAATTTCCAAAATTCCTCTTTATAAATTTCTACTTTTATTCCTTTGTGGTCACAGAAGATAGTTGACATAATTTCAAGTTTTTGGAATGTTTTAAAGACTTTTTTTTTTGGCCTAACATGTGGTCTATCCTTGAGCATGAATTATGTGCTAAGGAGAAGAGTGTGTATTCTGAAGTTGTTGGTAGAAATGTACTGTAAACATCTATAGGATCCATTTGGTTTTTGCTGCAGATAAATCAGTGTTTTTTTGTTCATATTCTGTCTGACCGATCTGTCCAATGCTGCAAGTTGGGTGTTGAAGTCTCCAATGATTACTGTATTAGAGTCTGTATCGCTCTTAAGCTCTAATAATGTTCGCTTTATATATCTGTGTGTTCCAGTGTCAGCTATGTGTGTGTTTACAATTATGATATCCTTTTGTTGAATTGACCTTTTTGTTATTGTATAATGACTTTATTTGTCAATTTTTATAGTTTTTGTTTTGAAATCTATTTTGTTTGATATATAGCTTCTTTGTTTTTTATTCACATGGAATATCTTTCCATGATTTTATTCTCTGTTCATGTGTCTTTAGGGGTGAAATGTGTTTCTTGTAGGCATTAGATCATTGGGTCTAATTTTCAAAATTCATTCAGCTACTCTTTCTTTGTCTTTTTATTGAACAATTTAGTTTGCTATTTACTTTTCATGTTATTATTGATAAATAAATATATTCCTGACATGTTGTTATTTGTTTTCTGTTGTTTTGTGGTATTCTCTTCCTTCTTTCCTGTCTTCTTTTTAGTGAAAGTGATTTTCTTGGGTGGTGTTTTAATTTCTTGCTTTTGTGTGTGTGTATTCATTGTATGTTTTTTGATTTGAGGTTATTATAAGTTTTTGATTATTGTATTTTTTTGATTTGAGGTTATTATTTTTGAATTTCAGCATTTCATTTGCCTACCTTCTTAGCTTCCATTTCTTTGTTTATGTTACCCATCTGCTTTTGTGTGTTGTTTACTTTTGCCACAAGAGCCGTTAACATATTACCAATAGTTATTTTAAATTCCCTGCCTGATAATTGCAAAATCTGTTCCATTTCTGAGTCTTATCCCGATACTTGCTTGATCTCTTCAGACTGTTTATTTCTTACGCCAAAGCTTGCTTTGTAATTTTGTTGAAAGTTAGATATAATGTATCAGGTAATAGGAACTGAATAAATATCTCTTCATTGTTTATGTTAATCTGACTAGGAGTTAGGCCATGTTTAACGTTTGCTATAGCTGTAGGTATGAAAGACTTTAATTTCCTTTAATGTACTTATGTTTGTCTTTCTTACTGTCTTTGGGTTTTCCTAACAACTCTGTATTAAATTGAGTCTGCATCTTAGAGTTCTTTCAGCTATTATCCGTGAGGGGACACATTCAGTAATCCTGTGATTCAGTGTTAGTCTCTTAGTGAGCCTGTGTCCCTGGTCTCTTACCATGATAAGTGTTTATTAGCTTCTCCCTTGCCCTCCCTGTCCCACTTAGCCATTAGGTGAGCTAGAGAAGGCTGGAGTTAGGTAATTGCCCTAATTGCTCTTCACTCAGTTCAGATAAGGCTCTGATCAAGTCTTTTCCCTATATTTTTCCTTATTTTGAAGTATGCCCAAAACATTCTCCACAGCAACTGAGAGCCTATACTGAATAGGCTTTTGTTGTGGAGAATGTTCTGGGCATATTTCAAAATGGTTATTCTCCTCTTCTTGACATTGCCATTGCCATGTATGGATTTGTTGTTGTTGTTGTTGTTAGCATCTTACCATGAGAACCTGATGCAGTTCTTGGAGTTAAAACCAAGTATTTGGGCCCCTATGACTATGACCCCCTGGAATTTCTCACTCTCACACTAGACAAAACTTAGCCTCCAGGAATTCATCCAAGTTACTGGTTAACCCTTCCTATTAGCCTGCTGCTCCAGGTAAGGTGATACCAGCAATGATTTTCTTTATTCCCTGCTTCTGCAGATTTTACTATGGTGGTTTGCCCTGAGATCTCAATTATCTGGTGAGTTCAAGAAAAGTTGTTGAGTTATGTGTTCAGCTTTTTCCTTATTGTAAAGATGGGAGTGGTATCTTCCAAGCTCCTTATATGTCGGAGCTAAAACTAAAGTCCACATGGTAATTACATTTATTGTTTCTTTTAAATTTTATAGCAGAGCTTGCTTTTTTAGACTTTAACTTGGATTACCACAGGTTTGCCTGGGTTCCTGGTTATACCACTTGTAAATATGTTAAAGCCTGTAACTTATTTTAACACCTGCTTTCAACCTTGAAGTTTCTCAATTTTAATGGAAATCATATAGTTACCCTTGCAATTGAAACAGAGAGTTCCCTGATTCCCTTTACACCTCCTCTTTTCTCTTTCTCTGCCATGTGTTCTGCTGTTCATCACCTTGCCTCTTCATCTCCTCACCGGCTTGTCTGCAGGTCTGCTGGTCTGCTTGGGGTTCGGGGCTTATATGGGGGCAGGACGGGGTGTGATGGGCCAAAAGGCAGCTGTTTGGGTGTGAAAATAGAAATACCTGTTCTCATTTAGGGCTACAGGTATCCAGGCTTGAGGGTGGGGCCTTTGTTGGGGAACTGCCCTCTTTTACCCAGTACTGCCCTGTCTCCTGTCCATAGCACAATGATACCCTTGGGAATAATTAAAGACTTATGTGACGAAGGTAGTTGCTTTTCGTTCCTGCACTTGACTGGTTTTGTTCCTGGAAAATCATACACCACTTTTTTCTTTCTTTTTTTCTTTAGTATCTCTCTCTTCTTAAGAACCATTTGTTTTCATTTTCACTTTTGTTCTTTTCAAAGAGACCCCCAATGTGGTAACTAGAATACATTCTGCTGTGACATTTAAGGCCCTTTGTGGTTGTATAGCTTAACTATCAGGACTGAAATTTCAGAATGACTCTTTTAACATGACTTAACTGTTTGTGCCAGGAATTTTTTTATCTAGGAATATATGACTTATAAACTAGTAAGTAATTTCACTGTATTGTTCAGGAAATTACTAATTTGTCCAGGAAAATTGTTATCTCACTTGGTCATAGTGCTTGCTTATCCAAAAGAGCTTGCTTATGAAGACTTAAGATGCTTTTTTCCATATGTCTGTTACAGATTATTGTTAATTAATTGCTTAATCCTAACAAGTTGTCCTCCTTGAAAGACTTGCTTGTTTGAACACAGACCTCAAAACCCTATGTATATATTTTCTTTTATGCTCTACCTCTTCTGAGAACCATGAAGATTCATTTTAGATTATTTTTTCTCTTGTTGCAGTAGGTTTAATCACCTTAAATTTTGCATGATCATAGGTTATTTGCATGGTTTTGAACTCTTAATAGTATTAGAATTTCTGGGGCAAGCAATGATTACAACTCCATTATAATCATGAAAACACTGGATTGTCCTCCAAAAAATAAATTGGATAGAAAAGACAGACAAATTTTTTCTTTGGTTTTCATTGCCTCCTTGTGCATGGCCCAGATTCTTATTCCACCAAGTCCCATAACAAGACACTAATTCTAACACTATTCCTAGGAATTAAGAATATTCTTTGTTTTTTTTTTCTTTTTTTTCCCAGAATAAGGTAATCCTGGAAACAAAAAGCAGATTAATCGTTGTCAGGGGCTAGGGGAAAGAGAGAATGGAGAGTGACTGCTAATGGTTCCATGGTTCCTTTTGGGGTGGTGAAAATGTTTTGAAATTAGATAGTGATGATGGCTGGGCAATTCTGTGAATATATTAAAAACCACTGAATTATATACTTTTTTTTTTAGAAAGAAAGAAGAAGAAAGAAAAAAGGGGGAGAGAGAACTGAATTCTTGCTCTATTGCCCAGGCTGGAATACAATCTAGGAATAGGTATTAAAAACCTCTTTTATGCTGATAATTGTACTTAACAACAGAGACAGGAAGGAATAAGAGAAGAAAATAACAAACAAACAGCCAACCAATATTTCCTTTAAGTCTTGGAAATGCTATGCAAATGCTGAAGAGTGATTTACTTCCAATTATATAGTCACTTTCAGAATAGGTGTAATATGATACTGAGAAAAATGTATGTTCTTGAGACCTGGGATGAAGAATTCTATAGATATTCACTCAGTTTACTTATTCCAGGTCTAAATTCCCTGTTAATTTTCTATCTCGTTGATCTGTCGAATATTAACAATGTAGTGTCAGGATCTCCTGCCATTATTGTGCGGGAGTCCAAGTCTCTTTATAAGTCATTTAGAACTTGTCTTATGTATCTGGGTGCTCCTATATTGGGTGCATATATATTTATGATCATTAACTCCTGTTGCTGCATTGATTCTTTTACCATTATGTAATATCCTTGTTTCTTTTAGTCTTTGTTACTGTTAAAGTCTATTTTGTCAGAGACAAAAATTACAACTCCTTTTTTTTTTTTTCTTTTTTTACTATCCATTTGATTGGTGAATCTTCCACCATCCCTTTGTTTTGAGTCTTTATGTGTTGATGCTTGTGAGATAAATCTGGATGCAGCATACCAATGGGTTTTGCCTTTTTGTTCAATTTGCCTGTGTCTTTAATTGGGGCATTTAATCCGTTTAAATTTAGGATTAATATTTGTGAGTTCAGTATTATGATTTAATGCTAGCTGGCTATTTTGCCCATTAGTTGATGTAGATTCTTCATTATGGAGATACTCTTTACATTTTGGTAAGTTTTTGGGATGACTAATATTGGTTGTTCCTTTCTGTTTGTAGTGCTTCTTTCAGAAGCTCTTGTAAAGCAGGACTGGTGGTGATGAAATCTCCAAGTGCTTGCTTGTTCGCAAAAAAAATTTTTTTTTCTTTCACTTATGAAGCTTAGTTTAGCAGGATATGAGATTCTGGGTTGAAAATTCTTTTCTTTGAGGATATTAAATACTGACTCCCACTCTCTTCTAGTTCGTAAGGTTTCTGCTGAGAGGTCTGCTGTGAGTCTGATAGGCTTCCCTTTATGGGTAACCTGACCTTTCTCTCTAGCTGCCCTTACAATTTTCTCCTTTATTTCAAACCTAGTGAATCTAGCGATTATGTGTCTAGGAGTTGCTCTACTTGAGGAATATCTTTGTGGTGTTCTCTGGATTACCTGGAGATGAGTATTGTCCTGGCTTACTAAGTTAGGAAAATTTTCCTGAATAATATCCTGAAGAATATTTTCCAACTTGGATTCATTCTCTTCATGACATTCAGGTACACCTATCAGTCGTAAATTAGATCTTTTCACATAGTCTCATATGTCTTGGAGACTTTGCTCATTCCTTTTTACTCTTTCTTCTCGAATCTTGTCTTCTTGTTTCATTTTATTAAGTTGGTCTTCGACCTCTAATATCCTTTCTTCTGCTTGATCAATTCGACTATTAAAACCTGTGCATACTTTGCGAAGTTCTCGTATTGTGTTCTTCAGTTCCATTAATTCACTTATATTCCTCTCTAAATTGTCTATTCTCGTGAGCATTTTGTCAAACCTTTTTTAAAGGTTCTTAGTTTCTTTACATTGAGCTAGAACATGTTCTTTTAGCTCAGAAAAGTTTCTTATTATCCACCTTCTGAAGCCTAATTCTGTTAATGGATCACACTCGTTCTCTATCAGGCCTTGTTCTCTTGTTGATGAGGAACTATGATCCCTTGTAGAAGGAGAGGCATTCTGAGTTTGAGTATTCTCAGCCTTTTTACACTGGTTTCTTCCCATTATTGTAAGTTTATCCACCTGCCGTTTGTAATTGCCAACTTTCAAATTAGGTCTCTGAGTGGACGTCCAACTTCTTGATTCCCAGCGCCAAAATCTGCGCAACCCACTGCGCTGACTAAAACAGTGGCATTAAGATTTGTGGTGCTTTTCTGCCCGGGAATCTCCGGTCTGGCTTCCCTCTTGAATCCCTTTTTCAATCAGGTAAATAGGCAACTCTGCCTTCCCGGAGCTCCAAACGTCGAACAAAAGGGGACTCAGTTCCGTTTACTCTGCACCGAGAACCACCACGCCAGGGCGCTGGCAAAACCGCCACGCAGGCCACAGGAGTCGCTCTGGCGACCCGTAGGGCTCCTCTGCTGGGAATCTCCTGGTCCGTGGGCAACAAAAATTCATCTGTAAGTGTGGCGTCCTCTCATTCTGTGCACTTTCTCTGGGAGCTACAATCCTGAGCTGCTAGTAGTCAGCCATCTTGGATCTCTCTCAGAATTGGTTTCTAATCCCTACTTTATCACTTAGGAAATTGGCCAAGTTACCTAAACTCTCTGTACCTACGCATTTTGATCTGCCAAACTGCATGAATTGTGCCTGCTTTGAAAGGTATAAAGACAATAATGTATGTTTCAAACTTAACCCAAACACTAGACCACAAACACTTAACTATAGTGGCGGTTAGTATATTTTAATAATCTAAAATATGTTATACATGTAATTCTAGGGGCCTAATCCACTCATAGTTCTGTATAATTTTTGAAAATAAAAATTTTAAAATGTAGGCACATTTCTGAACAGATGGCAAGAATCAAAGTCTAACTTTCTCTCTATGTTTGGTATATAAATTGTCATAATAGACTGTTTTTAAATCTAAAGACTAAAAACCATAATTTACATATAATACTCACTTCAGTTAAACCCAGCAAATGGAAAGGTTGTGAGTTATTGCCAGGATGAGCAAGTATATTTGATAAAAGCTACTTATGCATCTTTCTGTAAATAGAATATGAAACAGAAATGCTGGTGGTAGACTACCAGTTATCTCTCAAATCGATTCATTCTCCCTGTTTTCCTTATTAAAGGAGTGTTATCTTGGTGGTTTTCCAATGGGGTAAGAGCAGAAGTGAGTGTGTCCCTTCAGGTCTTGTCCTTAAAGTAAGGTACTTGTACTCCATCTAGCTCTCTTGCTTGTACCTCCAGGTCATGGTGACCATCACACCACACTTGGAAGCTATGTGCTAAGGATAGCAGAGTTACCACTCCAGTCCAGGTTCTTGGAAAGCCTTTTGGAGTGAAGCTGTCCCACATTCCTGGATCAGATATACTGTTGCATAGAAGAGACATAAACATCTGTTATTTAAGCTGTGGCATTTGAAATCTCTTTGTTACAGCACTTTAAACTTTGTTATAATATACACTTGAAGTCAAAATATGGGCAGTAGGTTTGGTTAGCGATGCACTTTTCTTCCTCTGAGAGGCATGACTCTCGTCAAAGAGAAATTTACAAAGCAGAAGAAATTATAATAGAAATAAAGCACTGAAGATAAGTTTAATTTACACTAACAAAGGTAAAATAATGACTTTTGTTGAATTCTTTAATAGTCTAAAATCTCTTCATGTGAACATGAAGATCTAAAAATTGCTGTGAATGAGAAAGGATACATGACTTTTCCATTATCAAAAATGTTACTTTTATCTTAAATTGTTTAGTCCAAGGTGGGTTTTAACAGCATGATTCTGGCAATTTTCACCTCAGTGGCTAGGAGAACTTACAGGAAATGATGAGGCAAATAATTTAAGAAGTTGCTTCCTTAAACGTTTTACAGATTTGAGACTTATCTTCTAAAAGATTGTGGTTACTTCAGCCTCTGGCAAAAAGTCTTTACTCAATAAATGTTTTGAGAAACAGTGAGTAAGTGATGCAGTAATGTTATCAAAACAATAAACGACTACAGCATACTCAGTGAATTCAATGAGGAGATAAAAATCAATGAGAAGATAAAATTATACTTTCCACCATAAAAATATAGAAAAATACTATCCTCATTTGACATTCTTTTCCAAAATGAATCAAGAAATCTACTTCACAGTTTTTAAGACCAGTTGAGTATAATTTTGGGGCAAAATACATAATGAAATAAACAAATACACAGTCTAATATAAACCCATGATCCCAAATGAGGATCTAAATCATGGGGACCTGGCAGTCTAATCCAAAACCACCATGTGCCTTTCTGCCTAAGTCAGTCGTATGATATCTTCAATAGCGATAGAGGTCACCAAACAATAATATGCATACCCACAAGGAAAAGGAAATGTGAAATATTAAGTTCTATTTCAAATCTAAAGCTTTTTTTCAAAGAGCTGTTCTAGAATTCTTCTTAAGAATCCATCACACAGGCAACATCTTTGAAGCAAATCTCTAATTTGATCAATTCATTGGAATGCAAATCACAATATTATCCAATCCTGCCTCCATATGGCCAGCTGCATCAAAAGCCACATGGTCCCAGCTCTGGGAATAGGCTTGGAATCTGCAGTTCTCTGGTACAGTAAAGGAAATGCTGCCAAAACCAGAAAGTTGGGAATAGGAAATATCTGAGCCAAAGTAGGGGCTGCTTTCCCTCTTCGAGGGCACAGCAATTCAAATTATGAGCTCAGAGCATCATAAACTTAAGAAGGGACTTCTAGATTTTGGTGGTTACCAATGCAATGAACATCATGGTTAAATTCCTGGATGAATTTTTGTAGTGAGGACCTTGAGTTAGAACTGTTTCTCAATATAATTGGTTTCCTTTATGATCCTGAAGAACGTGGTGATAACAATCTCCTAAGAAGGAATCCACAGTCTTTACCAGACTGCCAAAGAGTTCATAACATAAAAATATTTGACAAACTCTGATCTTAAGCACTGGGGTCTAGTAGGTATTGCCTGGGGCTCGACACTCCATTCAAGCATGTGCAAAATCAGAGAGGAATTCTACTTCTAGCAAGGAAACAGCCTTGCAGGAGATAAATAAGACATTGAACTTCAGTGTACTCTTAGGCCTCAAGAGCTCAGTTGAACACTGTCCCCTTCTCTCTTTCTCTAACCAGCATGTACATTTACTGCGGCTGGTAGACCACACTCAATTCCACACCTAGCTTGAAAAGCATTGTTTTTCAATGCTGTGTGCAGTGGCTCACTCCTGTAATCCCAGCACTTTGGGAGGCCAAGGTGGGTGGATCACCTGAGGTCAGGAGTTCGAAACCAGACTGGTCAACATGATGAAACCCTGTCTCTACTAAAAATACAAAAAATTAGCTGGGTGTGGTGGTGGGTGTCTGTATTCCCAGCTACTCAGGAGGCTGAGACAGGAGAATCACTTGAACCTGAGAAGCAGAGGTTGCAGTAAAACCAGCTCGAGCCATTGTACTTCAGCCTGGGCAACAAGAGCAAAACTCTATCTCAAAGAAAAAAAAAAGCATTGTTTTCACACTGATATTCTCACCACTGACTTCTCAGTGATCAGTGAAAATGTCTCTATAAACTAAACTTGATGTAAATATAAATACAGGAAAGTATTATTTCACAGGAATAGAAGATCAAATTCTAATTTGTGACTATATGAGTAAGATAAAATCTTTGGCAAATATTAGACATTCTTACCTATTTTCCTGTTCTGAAAACTCAATGCTATTCTTATAGATTATATTGACGGGGACATATTAAAGGCTAAATAAACTCAACTATTTTATTTTCTAAACATTTGGAGGAACACCCAAACTTTGATTATCCTTTGCCAAAAACTTGGTCACTTCTAAATTCATTTATACTTGAAAAAAAAATTTTCTTTCCACATACCTAAATGTTTTGCCCACCCAAAAACTGTGAAAACTCATCCAAAGCCAAATCTGTTTATGTATTGATATATCTCAAAATATATATGATACATTTTGTCTTCTGGTGGAATGCACAGTCCACATTCACGCTTTTCCCCTCTAAATACCAATTAAAATTTAGAAATTCTGGTGAAATGGAAGGAACTCCAGTGTGGCTGAGAAATTCTGGATTCAGATGTGGCTCTAGGACTCAGCAGCTGGAAAAATGTGGCCATGTTACTTAATCTGGTGTTTCTCAACCTGGTGACACATTAGCACTACATCTAAAAGCTTTAAAACATGATTACTCAGGTCTCACGCTTCTCCCAGGCATGGTTTAAATAGCTTGGCATGAAATCTAGGCCCTTGTATCTCTTAAAAGCCTCCTTTCTAATGTGAAAGCAGAGTTGATAGAATTTGTGAAAAAAAAAAAAATCAAAGTTTTGTGCCCTGGGTTTGAGAGTCAATGGAAATAATGCATTTTAACATTGAAAAACTGTAAAACACTATAAAATGAATGATGATGAGGTAATATGACAGAAGACCAATAAGAATTGCCTGATTTTCAGTTTCAGTTTACATAATGAGTAAAACCACTTCAAAATATTTAAAAGGCAAAGGTTTATATTATCACTCTTATGGTTTTGTTACTTCATTTATTTGTCCAAGTCTTGGCTTATTTATTATTTCTCACAGGATATGTGACAAAAATAATTTTGTAATATTGACAATATGAAAGATTCTTATGATTTATTTAGAGATGAAATGACTAGACAGTGCTTTACCCTTATGAAATTGGCATTTTTATTACCATGTAAATATTTTTTTACTTGTATATCTTAGATTTATTAAACAATTTGATAATCTCACTCAAGACTTATGTGCTATTATTTTTGTTTTTACTTATCGTTTTTTTTTTTTTGAGACAGAGTCTTGTTCTGTCACAGCTGGAGTGCAGTGGTGTGATTTCCACTCACTGCAGCCACTGCTTCCTGGGTTTAAGTGATTCTCCTGCCTCAGCCTCCTGAGTAGGTGGGATTACAGGTGCCTGCCACCATACCTGGCTAATTTTGTATTTTTAATAGAGATGGGATTTTATCATGTTGGCCAGGCTGGTCTCAAACTCCTAACCTCAGGTGATCCGCCCACCTTGGCCTCCCAAAGTGCTGGGATTACAGGCATGAGCCACTGCACCCAGCCTGTTTTCACTTATCTTCAAGCAAGAAGTACATGCATATCCTGTAGGTTACTGGCTCCCTATAATTATTTGAGATGTCTTGGTTTGGATTCCCTAGAAGCAGGGCCTGAGATAGGGACTCAGATGTATGAGGCTTATTGAAGAGGTGTTGCCAGGAGAAAGGGAAGAAGGAAGGTCAGCTTGGGCAGGGGAAGAAGTCAAGCAAGGATGGACCCTCAGGAGAACTCCAGCTTTAATCTTGTCCCAGAGAAGCCTAGGGAGCACAGAATTTGTCCCACTTTAAGGCAAAGGGGCTGGGCTTTTGTACCCCTGTGATAGTCAGATTTGGGCCAAGGACAATTCTGTGGAAGAGAGGGGTAGTTGTAGCTACAGCAGCCAGACACTGCAGCTGGGAGAGTGGGTACAATGGTTGAGAAAAGGACCTGGGAGAGCACTAATGGCATTTAATTTAGGTACTCTTGCCCCCTTTAATGTATTGTCATCATTTGTCATTCCATGTTAATAGTTTCATTCCTTTGTATATGTTAAAAATGGGCCACACCGTAGGTTGACATCTTAGCTATCAAGGGAGATGAGACAGATATTTACAGAGCATCTACTAGCATTCAACATGCACTCATATGATGACATGCTGATATGCCATTGTCTTTCATCAGTATTTTCTCATATAATTCAAGAGATACTTCAGTGAGAAGCGTGTAATAGTCTAAGAGAAAAAAAAAACAACTAAGATGGGTATTTCAAAAAGAGGAGTAATTTCCAAAGAGATAATATTATATACTTTTTGAGGACATAAACCAAATGTTAAAATTTTTTGTGTATTCCCAGTGCTGCATAAAAGCTATTTAGGAAATCTGTGGTAAACACATGAATACATAAATGGCACTGGAAAATAGAATGATGACAGAGAAGAGCTGTAAACAGAATTTGATCTATTTACAATTTTCCTGGAGTCAAACCTGCTTAAAAAAAAAAAGTGGTGGGGGTGGGGGACCAAAAAGGCATGAATTACATTTAGACTTAACAAAACACAGAAGCTCCTATTAAAAAAAGAAACTCATATCACACAAAGACAATATCTCTTTCAGGATAGCTTTCTTTTATTCATTGAAAGAGAGTCAGTGTTATTCTGAGGAATTTATCTTGAAAGATGATTGATTTAATGCAATATTCTACAATTTACCAATAGTGTCAATATTCTTTGGATTCTTTCTCTGTTAACCAAAGTTAGAGCTTTGTTCATTTGATAATCATAGCGGAAAACATTTGTTCATTTCCTTACATTCTTCCCAGGCAGAATGCCCATCAGATTTTCATCAGACTTGCAAACACACTCTTCTGGCATGGAACATGATTTAATTAAATTGTGCTGAACCTTTCTTCCAGAATCACACGAAACAAACTGCAGGTGTGGGTCAGGATGTGCGGACTCTCCTCCCGTGGAGCCTGCATCCTAAACCCCCATCAGCTGCTGCCTGATCAAAGGCCTTCAGAAAGCTCTCCTTTTCCCTGTCATCCACAAGTCCCTTTACAAATAAAGATTGCTGGTCTGCACATGGGAATATTGGTATTTTGATCTTTTTTCATCCTCAAACCTTAGTACCAGAAAGATCACACATTTGCAAGAATAAACACACCCACTTATTTCACTTCCTCATCTTTACCATCTTGCAGCTGTCTGAAACCTGTGATTTTCTCTTATGGCTCACTCAACCATTTGAGGTTTCCACTATTTTCTAGTCAAAATATTAGCACATGTGCAAGTGTTTTATTGAAGTTTAGGAAGATGCCAAGCAGCTAAATTCATCTTGAGCTCAGAAATACAGATATAAATATGTTGGCCTTCATCTAGGAACAAAGCACTGTGATAAGCCAAGGGTCCTGGGAATTTCTCCTTTATGGGTGGCAAATTTATGGTAGTCTGTTTCTAGTCTCTTCATAGCTGTGTTGGGGCCCTTGGGAGGATGCTAGAACTGTGGATTGGTGAGGTCTCTAATCATAGGACAGAATAAAGCTATTTTGCTTAAGCGCAGTACTCTTACCTACTCGTTTTCTATTTTTTCCCTTTGCTGTCCCAACTGAGAGATGAAATTGACATGTCAAACACTACCCCATGTGGGATAGTGGGAATCCAGAGTGATGTAGTCTTCACTGAGCAGCTGTAACTCCAGTACACTTTTTAACTCCATCCCTTTCTTTCTTTTTGTTTTTGGTGGGGGTCAGGGTCTCACCCTGTCCCCTAGACTGGAGTGCAGTGGCATGATCTCAGTTCACCATAACCTCCATCTCCCGAGATTAAGCAATTCTCCTGCCTCAGCCTCCCTAGTAGCTGGGATTACAAGTGCATGCCACTACTGCCTGGCTAATTTTTATATTTTTAGTAGAGATGGGGTTTCACTGTATTGAACAAGCTGTGTTTGAACTCCTGACCTCAAATGATCCACCCACTTCAGCCTCCCAAAGTGCTGGGATTACAGGCGTGAGCCACCACACCTGGTCAGCTCCATCCCTTTCTTTCTTACTAAAGAAGCAGATCACAATGAATGACCAGGCAATTGGAAATCTTACAAAAAAGTATAATCTCAAATCCATTGTGTTACTATTCATAATTACTTTTAAAATGTTGCTTCTTTAACTGTTAAAAGTACTTCGTGACCCGTGATATATACTCTAATGAATCATAGCTCTGTAGATGCTCAGACCAATACAACAGGCTACTTCTTTATTATTATTATTATTATTATTATTATACTTTAAGTTCTGGGGTACATGTGCAGATCTTGCAGGACTGTAACATAGGTATACACATGCCATGGTGGTTTGCTGCCTCCATCCCCCCATCACCTACATTAGATATTTCTCCTAATGTTATCCCTCCCCAATTTCCCCACCCCCTGCTATCCCTCCCCCAGCCCCCTACCCACCAACAGACCCTAGTGTGTGATGTTCCCCTCTCTGTGTCCATGTGTTCTCATTGTTCAACACCCACTTATGAGGGAGAACATGCAATGTTTTGATTTTCTGTATTGTGTCAGTTTGCTGAGAATGATGGTTTCCAGATTCATCCATGTCCCTGCAAAGGACATGAACTCACCCTTTTTTATGGCTGCATAGTATTCCATGGTATACATGTGCCACATTTCCTTCATCCAGTCTGTCACTGATGGGCATTTGGGTTGGTTCCAAGTCTTTGCTATTTTAAACAGTGCCACATAAACATATGTGTATATGTGTCTTTATAACAGAATGATTTATAATCCTTTGGGTATACACCCAGTAATGGGATTGCTGGGTCAAATGGTATTTCTATTTCTAGATCCTTGAGGAATTGTCACACTGTCTTCCACAATGGTTGAACTAATTTACACTCCCACTGACAGTGTAAAAGTGTTCCTATTCCTCCACATCCTTGCCAGCATCTGTTGTCTCCAGATTT
>CAUYLG010018168.1:0-27500 GCA_963573385.1 Cacajao melanocephalus
CAACCTGGAAACTATCATTCTCAGCAAACTGACGCAAGAACAGAAAATCAAACACCACATGTTCTCACGCATAGGTGGGTGTTGAACAATGAGAACACATGGACACAGGGAGGGGAGCATCACACACTGGGGTCTGTCAAGGGGAAATAGGGGAGGGACAGCAGGGGGTGGGGAGTTGGGGAGAGATAGCATGGGGAGAAATGCCAGATATAGGTGATGGGGAGGAAGGCAGCAAATCACACTGCCATGTGTGTACATATGCAACAATCTTGCATGTTCTTCACATGTACCCTAAAACCTAAAATGCAATAAAAAATAATAATAAATAAATTTAGAAAAAAAAAAGTAGAAATTGACCAACCTGATCTTAAAGCTAAAAATTTATGTTTGTCTTATCTGAGTTCCTTCCTCAAGAACCTGACTGACCCTCAGGCCTCCAGGATAGTATTAAGTAATTGAAACTCATAAGATCACTGCATCTAGACAGTGATATACCAGACTCCTTTTTTCTCATGATTGTCTCTTTACCCCTCCCTAATTCCTATTTTCCTCACATGCAGCTACATTCCTTTCCAGCTATAAACTCCCAATTTTAGTTCACTGAGGAGATGTATTTGAGACTGATCTCCCATCTCCTTTGCAGATATCACCCCATTAAAGCCTTTCTTCCCTGGAAATACTTGTTGTCTCAGTGATTGGCTTTCTGTGCAGTGAGCAATGAGACATAGACAGAACTCCTGATGTCTTGGTAACAAGTCTTTAAAACTCTCCAAACTTGTTTTTCCACCACCCTTCTGACTTCAATCTGCTTTCTTTTTGCTTCTCAATGATTTCAATCTCTTTCCCATTGCAGGCCCTGAACGTTGGACCTCCTCCAACCCTTCTGAACTCACACCTCTGCCTTCGTTTACCCTCCTCTCTTCTTTTCAGAGAGGCCCCCATGATTTCCCTCACTATCTTATCTTTGATTTCTCTGTCCTACTTTCTGAATCTCATTCATCAGTGAGAACTGTCACTTTAGCCTTTTAAACATATCCTCTCAAATCAATGTCTCCTTTGCTATCTTTACCGCTACCATATATCACTTTAACCCATCACCATTTCTCATCTGTAATAATAATTTCAGGTATTATCATAAAAGACTGGTGGAAGGTCAGCTGTCCTTTTAAAGGAAAAGTTTACAACAGAGATCTACAACTTTTGTTCAGACAGGGCAGACCTGTCCTTAACTCTCACCTCCCCAGCAGTGAGAGAACAGGGATTACAGAATATATATACCCCATAAGGATAGTTAAATTTGTTAGGTTTTAGCATACTCAGTTGTCTAGTTGTTATGGTTGGAATGTGTACTCCCCGAGAAAGCGTGTGTTGAAAACTTAATCCCTAAAGCAACAGTGTTGGGAGGGAGGGTAGGGCCTGACGAGAGGTGATTAGGCCATGAGGGCAGAGTGAGTAGATTTATGCTGATATAGTGGGAGTAGGTTCCTTATCGTGGGAATGAGTTTGTTATAAAAGAAGGAGTTCAACTCCCTTTTACTCTTTCTCTCACACACCCTTTCTTGTCTTCCTCCCTTCCACCATGGGATGATGCAGCAAGAAGACTCTCATTAGATTCTGGCCCCTCCATCTTGGCCTTTGAAGGTTCCGGAACTGTGAGAAATAAATTTATATTCTTTATAAATTACCCAGTCTCAGGTATTCTCTTACAGCAGCACAAATGGACCAAGATACCAGTGGAGAGATTGTTCTAGGACTTTTGTTTCAAATGTTCTCTGGATTCAAAATGTAGCTTTGCCATATATAAATTATGTGGACTTTGACTAGTGGTTTAGATTCCTGGTGTCTCATTGTTCTCATAAAGTGGGAACAATGCCTGTTTTGAAAGGCTGTTATGAGGATAGTGTAAGTGCCAAACAGAGCACTTGGTTTGTCTTGGATGCTCAATTAATGCTAATTCCTTCTATTTTGTTTTTCCCAGATCTTGCCTAGGAGACAGGGGGGTAAATCTCTGGGAGTGATCCCAGGCATACTAAACCATGACAGTCACTGGCCCAAGGACTCTCCTGTGCAATAACTCCAAATCCAATCCACACGCCATGTAAAAGAAGGGGAAACTGTGTTTGGTAGTTCTCAAAAATTGAAGAACATTGTACATGTTGTTATTTGTTTATACTATTGCATCATTTTTATTTCTACATTTCAAAGAATTGCACCATTTCAGAGATGGAAGAACCCTTACAGGTAATTTTGTGGAATAGTAGAAATAACACTGCCTAGAAACGGATAAGGATTCAAGTCCTAGATTCACGGCGAACTAGCTGTGTGTCTCCTGGTATCTGCCTTATCTACTCCATTGAGTTGTTAATCCTTTGGCAAGATGAATCAAGGCTCCCATGGGCAAGCATGAGGGGAATAGGTGGTTATTATTTTGATCAACTGTTAGTTTTGTTTGGTTTAATGTTTTAAAATGTGCTCTTAAAAAAGTATAATGAGGGCAGATTGTAAGAGTGAGAGGTGAGGAGGTAGGTCTGGAGAAGCCAAGGGGTTTGAGGGAGAAAGACAGTGTGTCATGGGAGCCATGTGATATAACCACTTCCCTTGGTCTCCCCAAGAAACTTCAATAAAACTACACAACTCTACAATAATTTTGGAAATTGATTTGTGTATTTTAAAGGTCAAGATACGTAAAGTTGGCTTCCAGGATATTTTCCAGTAAATTCAGGGCTGTTCCTGGGAAATGCTATAGTATGTAGGTAACTGGAATGGCAACTTAAATCATATATATGAAAGCACCTTAAAAGTATGTTTGGCAATTAGCTGTATGTTGTTATTCTTTGCTTCAACACTTTGATTTTGCAGATGAAAAATTGAAGCCCAGAAAGTTCACGTGATTTGGATAGTGGTATTTAACTTTCTTAATGGAGATTTTATGAAGGCTAAATGATACGTAAAGAACTTAGGCCCTGGTGGATAATATGCATCCAACGAATGTTCCCAATTATTATTATTGTTGTAATTCTGCTTCTGCTGTTGATGCTGCTGCTGGTGGTTGAAGACATAGGGACATGCTCTTTCTACTATACCTTCCTTTTCCAAATGCCATGTAATTTTCATTTTAAGAGCAGTTGTTGACCTCATTGTATCACAAGTTCTGAAAAGGTAAATTTGATAGAATAGGTTATGGAAAAATAGGTCTGAAGCAAGATTATGCAATTTTTTAAAAAGAAGAAAGAAACACTTTGATTTAATGAAAATTATTATCTCAACAACAGTGAGAATGGTCACTTAGCATTTGTAAATGAGATATTAATTTGAATACCCATCAAACTCTTACTGTCCAAACTATTCCAGACCCTAAATTAGGCATTCAGTTAAGAATTGGTCAGTGTTTGTTCATTCATTCTTCATTTGGAAAATCTTTATTGGTTATTTTTTATGTGACAGGCACAGTGCCAGCTAACATTAATTGAGTACTTCTTTTGTTTAGAACTATATTACAAGAGAATGAAGAAAGCCTCCCAGAAGAGAAGTACAAAGCATACATATGAAAGACCATGCAAACCACAGTAAAATATCCTCTCAATAAGGGAAAAATGAGAGATATTGGAATTAAGCAGAGTCAACGACTATTTAGAATTGTCTATAGTTAATCCCCAAAGGCTTCCTGGAGGAGGACTCTATATAGGGATGCTTTGCAGGGGTAAGCATGAAACAGGGAAGGTGGGACTTTCAGGACAGGGTATTGCAAGGCATGGTAGACTCTCAGCTGTATGTCCACTAGTTTTCTTTGTTTCCTGAACTACAGGGATTTTTTTCTTATATCCCTGGCCTCAGAAACTTATCAGCCATTTTTACACATTTCCACCTTTTCCCTAATATCTATGTGTCTAGTACAAAGCTACCCAAGGTCTACTAAAGAGAAACTCCCTGCTGCCTTCAGCTTTGGCTAGTTCTAACACTCACTATTCGTGAACCATTCAGGGCCTTAAGGGAATATTCCTTCTGAGGCTAGCTGTCTTGGAACTGGGCCCTGATCACTGTCATTTCATTTGCCCTACTCTGTGAACCATTCAAATCATAAATGGTGGGCTATTTGGCCTCTGTATTAGTCAGGGTATTACAGAGAAACAGAACCAATGATATTTATTTACTTACCGTAAGGTACTGACTCATAGAATTATGGAGGCTGAGAAGACCCACAATCTGACCTCTGCAAGCTGAAGACCCAGGAAGCTCTCTCTCCAGAGACCTTGAGAACCAATGGTGTAATTCCAGTCTAAGTCTGAAAGCCTAAGAGTAAGGACAGGAGACTGATGTCCCAGCTCAAACAGTCAGACAGAGAAAACACATTCTCCATTCCTCTACTTTTTCATTCTATTTAGCACTCAGTAGATTGAGATGCCCACGTTGGAGATAGCAGTCCTCTTTACTCTGTCTGCAGATTCAGATGCTTATTGCTTCCAGAAAACCCCCTGCAGACACATCACAAAATAATATTTAACCAGATATCTGGACATCTTGGGATCCAGTAAAGTTGTTATATACAATTAACTGTCACAACTACTTAGGGTAAAAATATCCACATAGAATCCATATTTAGGTAGGCCTGTATAAAATAGTAGAATTCCAGAGGATAATTATCAATATTAGGATCTTAGAGTTCACAGCTTTCTCACATCTTTTTACCTAATACAACAACACAGAGTGTAGGTATTGATTTCATCATCTAGATGAGGAATTTGAAATTTAGAAAGTTAAATGATTTACCCAGAAGAGCATTGATAGAAAATGATGGAGTCAGAACTGGAAACCCCTTATTGTGACTGACCATACCAGATGGCCAAACTGAATCTTTTTAAAAATGTATTTTTATTGAAATATAAATTACATTAAAGCTCATATCTTGAGTGCACACCTTGATAAATGTTCACATATTAAAAAACCCATGCAAGTACCACTTACATAAAGATACAGGGGTTCCCTTATAAGCGTTCTCAATATCCTCTTCCCCTCAAATGTGACCACCACTTTCTGACTTCTCCTACCACAACTTAGAGTTGCCTATTCTTAAAGTCTGTTTTAATACAATCACACAGTACAGACTTTTTTGTGTCTGGCTTTGTTGTTGTTCAACAGAGGATATTTGAGATTCATACATATTGGTGAGCATAGCAATAGTTTTTTTCATCGTTGTACAGTATTTCATTATCTAAACATTCCACCATTTATTCACTCAAGTGGATGGATCTTAGATGTTGATGGACATGTAGGTCGTTTTTAGGTTTGTCCTGTTGTAACCAGGGTGCGGGATGGGATGGGGCTCAGCTTCCTCCACAGACGCAATGTGCCTGAGGTTCTTGGGCTCTCACTCATCCAAGAATGGGGAGAGGGCCCTGGCGGCACGGTGAGTTCATTCAAGTAAATATTGGAT
The DNA here is from genome assembly GCA_963573385.1 of Cacajao melanocephalus. Taxonomy (NCBI): domain Eukaryota; kingdom Metazoa; phylum Chordata; class Mammalia; order Primates; family Pitheciidae; genus Cacajao; species Cacajao melanocephalus. The sequence continues at coordinate 5,432 of CAUYLG010018168.1, forward strand.
CCAAAGAGTTTTGCATAGAGTGATTTATTTGGCAGAGAGAGAGAGACAGGGAAAGAAGTAGAGAGAGCTCCCATGCTGTTGTGGGAGGGGATCCCAGAGAGGGAAATCCCTATGGGGAGAGAGGGAGAGACAGCTCCCATGTTACCATGGGAGAGGATCCAGAGATGGAGTCCATATAGGTAAGGGAGTAGGAGGGATTTTAACCACGGAGTTACTCCCACCCCATTCAAGTTCTCGTCTAGTGAGAGAAGCTTTTCCAAACTTCCTCTGGAGTGGCTGATCTTCGACTCAGATATTGGATTTGTTGCCTGGCCTGCAATCAAAGCCTCCTCCCTCAGAGCTTTTGGTGGTCTTTCTAAACAAAGGAAGCTCACCTGGGCTTTCTACCTAGACCGTGCAAGTTAGACAAAGAACTCTTAAGTTCTGGAACAGGGATGTGGATGAAGGCCTGTCAGGCATGTGGCTGGGAAAAGTTCTGCCTTTGAAACCACGTCCCTTGAGGACTTGGTTTTCCTTGACACAATCTCTCACTGTTATGAACTGAGGTATTACAGACGTTCTTGCTCATGTCTTTTAGTCAATAGATACACATTTCTCTGGGCATATGCCTGAGTGGTATTGTTGGGTCAGAGAATAAGCATATTTTAGCTTTTGTAAATACTTCTAAATAGTTTTCTAAAGAGGCAATACTAATTTATTTTCGTGCTAAAGTACTATATGGAAGATCCACTTAATATCTCTGTGAACACTTGGTATTGTCAACATTTTTACTTTTAGACATTCTGGTGAGCGTGTAGTGGCAAACCAGATCTTCAGACAGGCACAACACAGTCTGACACTACCTTCTTATTCTCACTCATTTTACCCACAGGAAAATCTCTCTTGGTCCTAGGCTTGGTTGAAGAGTAGGAGGTTGGTGGTGGCAGGGCAGAGCTAGATCCTTCTGTCTGGTTTGGCTGCAACCCCTGATTTCAGCTAGATTCTAGCTCCTATATTTTAATCTCTGTTGTGCAAATTTGGCAATTCACTAGGACAATATGGAGCTTGATTTTCTCACTTATAAGATGAAAAACTTGAAATAGCCAGTCTAAGTCCTTTCTAGATCTTTTGATCTATGTTTTTTTTCATACCACTTTTGTATATACCTCTTATGCATTTTGAAATCCGGGTTGGACTTTGAAATAAGAATCTTTTAAATTATTTCCCTTCTTTCTTCAGTTATAGTGATTACTTTTCCCAAACCTACTAACATTTTCCTTATTTATTTATTTTTTTGAGATGGAGTCTCACTCTTTCACCCAGGTTGGAGTGCAGTGACGTGATCTCGGTTCACTGCAACGTCTGCCTCCTGGGTTCAAGCAGTTCTCCTGCCTCAGCCTCCCTAGTAGCTGGGATTACAGGTGTGCACCACGACGCCCGGCCATTTTTTCTTTTTTGTATTTTTAGTAGAAAGGGGGTTTCACCATGTTGGCCAGGCTCGTCTTGAAATTCTGACCTCATGTGATCTACACACCTTGGCCTCCCAAAGTACTGGTATTACAGGCATGAGCCACAGTGCCCGGCCACATTTTCCTTATTTTTGATTCAACACTGTTCTTTTTAAGATATATACATTCTTCTTAAAACTTACTCTTCCATATTTTTGATCCAAGTGTCTCACCTTTTCTCAGCTACATCAGGTACTTTCTCTATAATGTTACCGAGCTCTTTTTTCGTTGGTGTCTGGTGACTGTACTGGTAATGCCAATGCCCTCTTTTAAGCACTGCTTCTATATGACATCCTTGGAACATTGGCAGCACCATTCCCATTCCGTCTCTTAGAGTCCACAGAAAGTTTGCTTCTCCTCCTTCTTTCCCTTCCTCTCTTCTTTCTTTTCATTTTGTGCTAGTTTTTTTTTTTAATCAATGTAATGTCTTCCCAGTCCTCTTCCAAACTCTCTGTTGGATTTCAGAGTAGAGGCAGTAAAATTAAATCTTCTAGATTTTCTGTTTCCTCAGAGTTCTGAGTTAGATTCTGCCAAAGAGAAGCACTGCACAAGATTTGGAAGGTAAAAGAAAGGTGAAGCCATTTTTCTCTGGTGGCAGGTGCCAGCAGACATGTGAACAGTCAGCAGATGTGAGATTTATAGCAGCTTCTAGGAGAGCTCCTGCAAATCACCCACTTTGGTGCTGCAGTCAAGGGAGATTATCAACAGGAGCTTCCTGTGATTCCCATTCATCCAAATTTCCTGTAGGCCAGCTGTGGTTTTTCTTTCACCTTTGTACCCTAGCTGTTCAAATGGTTGTGTAAATCTCTAGTTATTAACGTTATATTACATCTTGAAATAAAAATTTCTGAATTCATTGGAATAAACTAACTCTTACAATAAATCTCAGGGTCTTTACACAGTAAGTTTATTTTTTGACCATGCCTTACTCTAATGAAGGTGGTGGTGGTAAGAGTGGAGATAGAGATGAAGAACTGAAGCTGTTGGAGTCCCTGACATCTACAGTATGGCGTCAGGTAACCTTGGGCATTGGCATCCAGCTAAGGGTCAAGCAAAATGATTTCATGCTCAGGCCTAGGTTGGCACACACCATTTCCTCCCATATTCCACTAGCTAATTACAAGAGCCAGCCTAATCGCAAGAGGGGCTCCCTTCGCCACAGTTCTTTTTGCTCTGTCCAAGCTTTAGATGTAGGTGTTCCTTGTAGCTCTGGTATCAGTTGTCTTCTTTGTTCATTCCCACCCATTCACCCCGAAGAGTTCTTACCTGTTCTCATTACTCCAACTCTTGTATCTGCTTCCGGTTTCCCCTCCGCCTGGAACAGCCTTTCATCTTTTGTCCTTCTGTTGAATGCCCTTTGTGTTAGTCCATTTTGCACTGCTCTAAAGGAATACTGGAACCTGGGTAATTTATAAAGAAAAGAAGTTTGTTTGGCTCATGGTTCTGCAGGCTGTACAAGAAGTGTGGCACCAGCATCTGCTTCTGGTGAGGGCTTCGGGAAGCTTCCAATCATAGCAGAAGGTGAAGGGGGAGCAGGTGTGTCACGCGATGCGAGAGGGAACGAGAGAGAGAGGGGAGGGATTCCAGGCTCTTTTTAATAATCTCCACGGTTTAGTAATATCTATGGTTAGCATTTAATACATATTCGCAGAATGAATATATTTAAAATACTTAATGTTTTAAATAAGGAATTTGTGTACATATTCTAAAATAAGTGTCTCATGACTTTTTTCTAGTTTGCAAGATTCCTGTAGGTATTTTCTTTTTTGTGCAGTTGGCTTTCATCACGGTAGGTCATTGACAAGATACACATTCAATGCGGGTCCTCTTGACTCATAGATCTCCTGCCATATTCATGTGCTCTCACTTAGATTTTATCCTCTCATTTTCTGTTCTCCTCTTTCCTTTTCCAAAGGTCCCTTCATGATCTCCCCTCTCCTAATTTATCACCATCTTTCTTGAGTCTCCCCTCTCTTAATTTATCACCATCTTTCTTGAGACAGCAAGGAGAAAGAATGAAAGAGGGGAAATTCACGGAGGAGCACGTATTTCCCTCCATACATTGCAATCCTTGAGTCATCTTCCCCACCCCAGTCTGTGACTTTTAACAGATTTTTACAAGCATTGGGTCTATATGAACAAGATATCACCAAGAAATGGAATTGTAGACATAAACAGTGTCTAATTTGTCCAGAGGCTATTACCTTTTCTCCGAATTAGTACTAAATCAATACCCTAGTAAGTTGTCAGGGGCATTGCATTGAAGTGATATCTTTCTAAACAAATAAACTAACATTTTATCCAGTTTCCCTGAGTACTCTGCTTGGAAATAGGAGAAGGGGCATACAAAGAGTTAAGGGCAAGTTGTTTGTTTGCAATAATTTATAATCTACTCATGAATTTGAAGTGTTGATAATTTTTGCTTATGAAGAAATGGATAGAATTTTGTTTATAAAATTCTAAAATTCTGCTTTGGGTCAATTCCAGATCAAATAGTTTCTGTTCATCTTCTTTACTTCTCTGGCTATAATTGCATCTCATGGTTAGATGTTTTTTGTTCCTAAGCTTGTATTTGCACATCTATTCATTCATTCTACAAATATTTAATAGGCACGTACTATTTGTGGGTCATTATAGCTTTTAGGCACACAGCAGAAGACAAAGTCTTTGCCCTGAAAACCCTTGTGTTTCAGTAAGAGAGAGGCAGTAGACAAACAAGCATAAGCAGTAAGTGCTGCCAGGAAAAAATAAAGTGGGTTAAGATGATAAAAGGCCAGGGAGAATCTCTCTGATGAGGTGACATTTTAGTAGACACATGGTTGAAGCAGAAATTAGTCATGAAGGAAGCCAACAAACAGCATTCTAGGCAGATGGAGAGGCAAGTAAAAGGGACTGGGACAGGAATGAACTTAATGGACCAAATTCAAGCCTGTATGGTGAGAGCTGAGTTACACTCACTGACTTACATGTGCATACCTTTTTAGTTCATCTAGTCTTTTCACACCCATTATTTTATTTGCACTTCACAAGATAGTTATTAATGCATCCACTTTACAGATGAGGAAACCGAAGCTCAAAGCTTAACCGATGACTTTTCCGAAGCGATGGAACTTGGCTTTGACTCTTAATCTTCAGACTCCAAATTCAGTACTCTTCCCTTACTTCAGAAAATGCCATTTTAAATGCTTTTATGGCTCTAGACTACCTTTAGAATACTAAAAATTCTGTAAGATCACTTGCGTGGGAAAGAGAGTGGAGAAGGATCAGTAGCCATGATGATCTCTCATGCCTGAATCATAGATGAGATTTGGGGACTGGATATAGGTCTCTGCTTTCTTATCAGAGTTTTCCTGGGCAGTGGGATAATATCTAGGACAGTATACTGTTAAAGGAAGAAACTTCCAAAGGACTAGGACAGATCGTCCAAGTAGGGTTAGGGAGCAGGTCTTCAACACTCTCATTGGCACTCTGTGTGCATCCAGCCTGGAAAGGAAGCTCAGTGAAAACATATTAATTGGAATGCAGACAGATCCTGATGCCCACATAATGCTCAGAGGACTTTAGAGCAGGATGAGTTCTTAGAAATAATTAGATTTATACTCCCTCCCCACTTCTTTGTTAATTAATAGAGCCAAAAATGTAGGTGATAAGGTATGGATAGGAGCAGACCTGCTTTATGATTGGGTTCATTTCTTCATGAAGCACCTAGCGTCCTTTCATCAAGGAAGGTTGGGATCTAGAGGAAAACCAAAGATATCAACAAATAATTATCATATAGTAAAACTATCATGAAGGAGGCATCTACAGAACACTCGAGAAGAAAAACAAGGAAGAAATTTGCCACCCACCCACCTCTTCTGTGCTGTCTTGTTGAGAGAGTCTTCTACTTCTATCTCTGGTGAAGAAAGTACTCATTTGGTGGAAAATTTCACTCTTGGCCATTCTTGAGTGACCTACCAAAAGTTGAATAATTTCTGGGAATCTTTTGGACAGTCATTGATATGTAATAAAAATGGCAAAGACAAATTCATGGAATAGAGACTTATTGTGATAAAACACAGAAATGAGGTATAGGGGGATAGTTAAAAGTTTTCACTTTGGGTAATATTTAGGTATAAAATAGACACATATCTGCACAGAGTGGTTGGGAAGCCGAGGGCTGGACAGATAATTTGGAGATGTTTATTTTAGCTGAATGATTTGTATTATTGTCTGTGGTAAGTGGTTACCTCAGAGTCACTGTACAGATTGTATTTCCTAAAGTCATACAGTTGAGAATCTATTAAGCTTGAGCAAAACTTGATGCTTATTAAATAAACACTCTAGTGATTTCATGGCCATTCAATGACATGTGCAGAGCAGGAAAAATCTGACTCATCTGAAGCACATGTTCCCAGCTGAGGTCAAGCAAGGTGATGCTCTGTCTTCTTGTTTTAGCTTTTATATTGTAAACAAGAGTCCCTTTCTCAGTCGATTGAGTGCCATTTTTTCATACTTGTGCTGATTTTTTGGTGATTTCAGTGTTGACAATGGTCCCCACGTGTAGTGCTGAAGTATTGCCTATTGTTCCTCAGTGGAAGAAGACTGTAATGTGCCTTACAGAGAAAATACATGTGTTAAATAAACTTCATTCAGGCATGAGTCATGGTGCTGTTGGCTGACTTCAATGTTAATGAGTCAACAATATATATTAAATAAGATGTGTTTAAACAGAGACACACATAAAACAAGACTTACAAAAGTGTGACTAGAGGCTTGTAGGAACCTAGCCTTGTACTTCCCCTAGAAGCAATGGCTTATTTCCCCAATAAGTAAATAGTATTTGCTTATTCAGCATTTGTGGCAACTTTATAGAACACAACTAGAATGAATGATGAGTGTTTTTTTGTTTTTTGTTTTTAGCAACTAAAAGCAGTCATTTGTAAATCTATTCATATCACATTAAGCACAGTCTGGAAAGAAAATGGTGATATTTATATAATCTTCTCTAATGAATACAATAAACAAATATAATTCTTTGTAAGACAAAATAATTGTTTGTAACTAATCTACTTACCTTCATCAAGATTTAATTTCTCTGTTTGCAAACGATGTTAACTTTCAAGGCAAAGAAACAAAGGAAGGCCACCTCTCAATCCACCCCTGCATTTGTGGAGACCAAGGCTATTCCACTTACCATAGAGCTTTGTGAAACATTCATAATTCATAGAAGGAGCCATCTGAAAGCATTTCCCAGAATTGTCACAAAATTCTGCCAGCTCCTGCAGTGATGAAAAAGTACAGTCTTGTGAATATGATTAAGGTGCACTGGAATCTAAGAAAACCATCAATAGCCACTTCGCTCTCTTCACGCTCTTGGAATGTAGTCTCTGGAAGAAAGTCAGTTCTGACAGATGATTTCATGGTACTTTACTCAGTGTGGGATATATTTTAGAAGCAGTGTATCAAAACCTTGACCTTTATTTCATTTTTTTCTTTATTGTTGATTTAGAAGATTAAAGGCATTCCAAAATCGTTTTCTAAATGTCTTCTCTTATATGCAACAAAAAGGATTCAGAAAGGATTTGACACACATCGTAGAATCACAAATCAGCCAAGGGGAGGATATTTGCAAATTGCTCTCCCCGTTATAATTTCATCTCAATAGGGAAGAAGGGACAAGTGGGTGTGCTAGCAGTTACAGATCAGGAATTGCATTTTCTTTCTAGATCGGTGAGGATCTTATGGTATGAAACCCCCTTCTGAGAAAATTATGCAGGTTTTTATTACACATAAAAATGCTCCTCTGGTGGATTTTTGCAGTTTACAGAAAACGTGTAAACCGAAATTAGAAACTGCTTAGCTTTTACTTTTTACTGACTTCTTGGGTTTAGTGTAAAAAAAGAAAGTGAGGGGATTCATGGTACAATTTTTATTTCCTTGTTGGATTAAGATGAACATATGGTCTAAAGTAAATTTGTAAAATATATGTATTTAGTCACTAATGTCTAGAATATTTGATAGACCAAGGATGAAAGCATGTGGTCTAGGAGCTGTAAGAACTAACGAGTAATATTTGTGGTCACATTTGTATAATTCTATTGTTAACAAAGGCTGCTTTCTAAATACAGATGTCTTGTGTTCAACTCTGAGGTTTTCTCATAATTGAAGAGGATTAATATAACAATTTCAGAATATGCAAGAATTAAGACAATGAGTATTTGCAATCATTTACTATATCGTATTATTTCATCCTTTTAATAGCCCTGTGGGGATATTGGTAAACAAGTAGTAATTCAGTGCCTTCTTTAAACAATTTTAATTTTTTTATTGTGACAAAACATACATAACATTTTAAACATTTAAAACTGTATAGTTTTGTGGCATTAAGCACAGGAGACAGCTACTTTTAATGTATATGATCAGGTAGTGACTTTTTCTACTAAGTGCAATAAATCAAACTTCTTTATCTTCCTAGGATGAGACAGAGAGCAGCAAAGCAAACCAAAAAGATTATTCACATGATTCACAAAGTAGGCAACAAATATTTCTCACAGTCTATTGGAAGGAGGAATCTCCATGGAATCCAAATAATAGAGACTAAATATTTAAACAAATTCATAAGCAGATATTAAAGCCTAAGATCAGATCCCAGGGTGCAACCATCCTTATACAAAGCATCATGGAAAACATAAGAGTAGAAGCCTAACAGGGACTAAGTCAGGACAAAAAAAGTCCTGGCATGCCCAGAAGAGGATTCTCTTGACCTTAATGTCTAAGTTTTCATATAAATTCCTAGAATGTAGAAACTAAGATTTGATTGCAGAGCACTGTAATAATATTTGGAGTCTGTTATGTTATTCCAGGTTTTATTAACAACAGAGCAAGTGTATTTTAATTACATACTATTGGCCCAGTAACTCTCCATGCGTGTTTGTTGTATTCAGAAAGTCCCCAGTTAATTAATTCCTCTAAGTCAGTGGCTCTCAAACTTTAGTACATAGTAGAATCACTTGGAGGGCTTGTTAAAACATAGATTTCTGGTCTCCATCCCAGAGTTTCTGGCTCAGTGTGTGGAGTGGAGTCTGTGACTGGCATTTCTGAACAGTTCCCAGGTGATGCCAATGCTGCCTGCCTGGGGGCTGTATTTTAAGAACGGCTAGGTATATTTAGATATATGTAGATACCTGGATTGGAAGAGTTGAAGTTCAGTTAAGATTGTGATAAGTAGACTACATTTCAAATCTTCTCATCTTTTCTATCTGTGTTGTTACTTACCATTGATATCCAATCCTCCATCAGTTTTACCTGAAATACAACAGCTTCCAAACTGGTCTCTGACATCCTTTCTCGCTTTCCTCCAATTTCTCCTTTACAAAGCAGCCAGGATTATCTTTTAAAAGCCTAAATCAGATCATTTTACTCTCTCACTTAAAGCTCTTTGAATACTGTTAATAGCACACACTCCATAACACCCAGTCTTTGACCCATGGCTCTCCAGGGCTTGTGTGATTTGGTCCCTGCTCATCTTTCTATCTTCATCTCCATCTGCTGCCTTCCTCTATCTGATTCGCTAAGCTTTCAGCACACTGACATGCATTCAGCTCCTTCAAGCATGCTAACATTTTCTCCCTTGGGACTTTTGACCCCACTCCCTAGCATGCCTTTAACCTCTCTTCACCTACTTTATATCTGGCTAGTTCTTTCTTTTCTTTCAGATGTCAGCTTAAATATTATCTACACAAAGACATCTTTTTTGACCATACACACTTAATGTAAGTCCCTCCTTTTATCCTGTTTTTATTAGACTTTATTATATTCTTTTATAGCCTTTATCCTAGTTGTTCAGTTTTTTTCATTAGGCTCTAACTTGCTTGAGAATGGACCATGTCAGCACAGTGACTGAGAGACACCAAGTATTTGATTTGTTGAATCACTGAAGACATAAGACCAGAAAAACTGTTGCTGAGTGATATTTATTCCCTGGGTTCAACTAGAGTAAGGAACCCTGTCACTTGGAATGTTAAAACTTCAATTAATGCTACTTGATGACTTTGCTCTGAGTTCTACCCATCATTCCATCCCTGACTTGTGAAACTTTTGGTGGCCTGCTTTAGCATGATTAGTGATTAAACCGTAAGACGACACCGTTGCTTCACTTCTACCCTTGAGCCTCTTGAGAGAGCTTCCCTAAGAGCTGAGAAAATTGAGGTGCTTTGATTAAATCAGAGTGTGCCCAGAGCTAGAGAAGAAATGATCCTTTGGCAGTTTAGACTACATCAAAGACCACATTAGGATATTATTTTTAGTTTAATAGAAGAAAAGTTGGAGCCTATTCAATAGAAGGAAACCAGTACAGTCCAGAATTTGGGAAGCCTGTCACATGAAGAGCAGTGAATAACTGAGAGAAACCTTTGAAGGAAGAAGCTACTGGTAATCTTGGAAAAGAATGAAGCTTGTACTAACTTGTCCTAGAGGGAATGGCATACATTAGACAGAAGTTACAGGGAAGTGGATTTTGAGTCAATATAAGAAGGCATTTTTCAACAAGTAGAGCTGTTGATAAATAGAATGAATTTACCTTGTAAGTGAGTGAATTTCTCTCCTAACTGGAAGTGTGAAGATAGAAACAGTGAAAAAGGTGAGAGGAAGAAGAGAATGAACGTTTACTGTGAACTAGTTACTTACCTATATAGATATATGGAGGAAATCTTATTTTTCTGGCAGCAGACTTTTCCAAATCTGTGCTATCTTCCTGGGGGAGGGGACATTTTAAGATGCCTCCTGGGTTGGGTGTGGTGTTGAGATGCTCACAGAACATGTTCAAGGCACAGTAGATGATCACGGCTCAGTTGATTAGCAAGCTTTTATTTTGCTGAATTTTATTTGTAAACTGAAGAGATAACTCAATATTTCAAAACAATCGAGGAAGAGCGAGGAAGATTTTTAGGGAGATTAATTTAGGGAAGAAAACAATGTGAGATGAGGTGGCTGCCAGAGGAGGGAAATTCTGAGGGAACAACAGAGATACTTGATGGGGAATTTGGTGATGTTTTTGCTGTGGGGTCTACAGTATAAAATCTTTTTTCCCCCATCTCCCCATATAATTTCTGCAAAATATATATTTCTTTATTAATGAACTGTAGCTTTGGCTACATTTTGTAGAAACCAATAAATACTAAATTTAGCCCTAAAATTGGTCCAGAGCAACCATGGTGGACCACGGAAAAATACATCTGTGTTACACATCTCAATTCTCATAGCAACAGGATACAGTGGGTAATTCTGTCTCCATATACAGATGAAGAAAATGAGGTACAGGGAAATCTAAATCAGTAGGTTATTTATCTGATTTTTACTGTAACAGAGGCAACTTGAAAGAAATTAATTCTTGGGATATAAAGTTAGGCCAGATTATCTCCAATATCTTTTATTTTTCTAAATTTCGTGGAGCAGGAAATAGTATCCAAGAATGATCTCTCTGATAATACGTTAACAAAGAGTTGTAGTTGTGATGCAAATAGAGATTATGAGGTAGTGACTTTGCAGGACTGGGTACTATAGATAGGACTGGCTTTGTGTGTATGCCCAGCTCAGTCATATAAGGCCCAAGCTTATAAGGATCCTACACTTGATTTAATGCTCTGCTGTTGCTATCTTGAAATTCTTAATAATTTTAAATTTTTAATAATTTTTGAATAACGAGTTTTGCATTTTTATTTGCACTGAGCCCACTGATTATATAGCTGATCCTGGCTACAGTCAAAGGAGTTTTATACTTGGTACTGACACGTTATCCAGAGAGCCTGATGATGTTTTAGAGGCCACAGAATTTTGATCTTAGAAGGGAACTTGGCCTAGCACCCAATTTAGTAGTCTTCACTGCTCTCTATATAGCAGAATCATTTAAAGAACTTTTGAAAAATATGTGTATCTGTGTCCCAAACTCCAAAATCCCAGATTTAATTGGTGTGAGTGGGGCACCATCTTTTTAAAAAGCTCTCCAGATAATTCGAAAAACTACTGACCTAATTCATTGATACCTACTATTATATGGTTAAGCTTGATTTGTTAAACTTCATTTACTCATTCAACAAATACTGACTAAGTTTCTACGATGTGTAGAACATTGTGATAAATTTTATAGGGCATAGGTAGATGAATAAACAAAGGTCATTGCCGTCAAGAATCTAATAACATAACACATTTTCGAAGTGGTTTGACCTCCCAGTCCATCTCTCTGGTTCTCTAAGGATATCCCTTGCTTCCTTCCTCCCTCTTTCCAGACTAAGTCTTTAGCATCATTATACAACTCATTTTCCCTGAAAGATCCGAAACTTTTAAATGATATAACGTTTTTTCTCATCTAAATGTTTGGGCTCCCAATGTAATCCACATCCCTGCCTTTAGGTACTACTATACTTCTAGAGAACTGACATATACATTTATAAAGGCCCACTGTTAGAAGAAATTTACTTTGGCAATAAGCAGTCCCAGTCTTTATAGCCATGTTTCAGAGCAAAGCTCATGCATTTCGTCTTCCACAAGAGCTCCTCATCATCAGCACCTGGGTTGCAATTTAGAGTTTAGGTGTTTTTTGCAGTCTTGTTTTCCTTGGCATGAAATCAGCAGGGGATGTCCCCCAATCACATAAATACAACATGGGTGTGGCAGAGCCCCTATTTTTAACCTCAAAAGGAATCTTTATTGTTAACATTTGGGAGGATTGAGGATAGGGAATTAATTCTTTGTGTTTCTCTTTCTTATTTGCTTGGCTACAGGAGCCATGAAATGCTGTTGTTGTGACCAAAAACCAATTACAAATCTGTTTAGGAATTCATTTTTCATGTATTCCTAGCCCCATATTCCCTGAATCCTCACACTAGTTTAGAATTCATGACCATCCCTTTCTGAGGACCTCCTGCCTCAGCCACAAGTACTGTGGGGGAAGCTAACAGCTTCTTCATCAAGGGTTAGTTAGAGTTCTAATGAGTGTGAAAGGAATAGTTTTACTTAATTCTTGGTCCATGCAGGGAGTGGACCTATCGTTTTAAGACTTTGCAAGAAGGGTCTACTGAGTGAATGTCGTCTCTCCTTGATCACCACCTTCTTTACACTTATATCGTTTTATATGGCCTGCAGTCAGACACTTCAAACCTGGGAAACTCAATTGCATCTGACAGTAGGAGAAAGTGCACTGGTCTGCTTACCTCCAGCCATGATTGTTTGCCTCTCCTAACTCAGTGCTAATTCCAGAAAGAGGGGCGGGGCTCTGGCTCCCTGACTGAGAGCCAAAGGCATACCCAGCTTTTGTGTGGTCAGTGGTATATATAGTTTTGAGGCTCCCTCTTTGTTCTAGAAAAAGAAGACAAAATTATGAATTAAAAATTAGGTAGATGATTAAATGACAGAATAATTCACAATTAATTACTAGAGTCTTGGTGGCCCAGCAGTTCTTTAGATCCTTTTAAAGCAATTTGCCAGAAATGCTTACATCAAAATGCTCTCTGATTGCCATCTGGCTTTTCCTCACCACCTAGAACGCTTCATACTTCCCAGCAACTCGCAGCCCTCGTGAGACTCTCAGCAGGTGCAGGGACCTGAGGCAGAAGCTTCCTTAACTTCAGGGTGAAATATTCCAATAGTTTCTTCTTCTTCTCATCAGCCAGGGACAAGAGGCTGGTTTGTGCTGGTTTATTTACAAAGTGGTTCCTCTAGCTGAAGTGTGTGCTATGTTCTGTTAGAGACACATGGCCCTCTCTCAAATGAAGAAAGACTATTCCTGTTCTTAACAGAACTCTGATTTTACCACTTCTTAGCTATAAGTCCCAGCATGATCCTGTTCCTCCCTGGTTCTGGCTTAGATTACAAGAGCTTGTATTTATTTTAAATGTCTTCCACTGCTGCACAGATGGAGAAACATCAACTCTTGGTTCCAAATTTACCCCCTAAAAGAAGAATGTTCCAGTTCTTCCTGCCATATGTGTGCCACTGACTCAGAGAGCAAATATGCGTGGGAAAAGAGACTGTGTTTACAGATGTCTTCTGCATGGCCTGTTCATCTCATAGACATCCAGGGAACACACACCAGCACACACATACCATCCATGTGCTCTGAAGTGGCTTCCAGAATGTGAGAATGCACACACATTGTTGTGTATTGAATGCAGAGGGCCTTTATCCTGGCCAAGGGAATTCTATAAACACCCAATGGTATAAAACACAGGCTTTAAAATATTTTAAAACTATAATTGTTTGTAAACCATAGTAAAGCCAGAGCTGGTTCTCTTTAAATGAGGCAAGAGTACAACATCCAAAATTCATTCCACGACAAAATTCTCTGGAGCATGAGTGATGGTAAGAAAGGCTATTAGGTTAACAAGAACATCAAATGGTTAGAATAATCTTTTACTTCTCTCTCTCAGTGGAGGTTCTGTTTTGAATCTGCTGGAGTCTAATAATTACTTGGAGTTGCTCTGGATTGTATCTGACATGTCTTTTCATGTTAGCTTTGCTGCATCTTATGCTTTAGGCTTTCATAAGCTTCTCTGGATTAATGGATGGGGAGGGAGAATAAAAGGGTACTACCCAGGGTGCCCAGAAGCAAAAGGAAAGCAAGTGAGAAGAAGGTGAGTGTAGATGGAATTCTGAGAAGGGCCAAGCCAATCAGACTTGAAGAACTGCCAAGTCCCAAAGGAGATGCTTCTAGTATCTAGCAAGCATCTGGTAACCTAACCTCTCTGTATCGCACGCTCATCCAACCCACCTTTCCACTAGGAGTGTCAAAGTATGTAATGAAGCTCCCTGTCTTCCGTAGAGAAGTATCCTGCTTAGTGTATGTAAACACAACACCTTGATTATTTTTTTTTAAATAAAAACAAAATATCAAAAATAAACCAAAAGAGCTTTCTTTAAAAAGAAAAGTATGAAAATAAAAACAACCAAAGTCACTTTTATTTTTTGAAAATAAAAACAAAATATCAAAAATAAACCAAAAGAGCTTTCTTTAAAAAGAAATGTATGAAAATAAGAACAACAAAAGACACTTTGAATTTGTACCCCTGATGGAAAAATCATTACTGTGGACAAAGTTATACGAAGCCAAAGTATAGTTTGTTTTTAATAAGAGATACTATTACATTTATGCTCAGTATTTGCCACTCAGAGTACAATGTATGTGTCACCTATACTATGTATAGGTACTATAGGTAATAGTACCTATAGCTAAGATAGGTACTATTACTCTAGTTGAGTAGAGTTCCCCCAAAATTCATGCCTACCTGGTACCTCAGAATGTGACCTTATTTAGAAATAGGGTCTTTGCAGGTATAATCCAGTTAAGATAGGTTATACTGGATTAGGGTGGACCCTAATCCAAGGATAAGTATTCTAAGAAGAAGAAGGCAGTGGGACACAGACACAGAGAGAAAACATCACGTGAGGACAGAGACATAGAAGAGAAGACCACGTGATGGTGAAGGTGGAGATGGGAATGATCCATCTGCAGGTTAAGGAATGCCAGGAATTGCTGGCAATGCCAGAAGCTAGAGGAGGCCAGGAAGGATCCTCTCCCAGAGGCTTTAGAGAGAGCATGACCCTGAGAACACCACTGTTTTAAGACTTCTGGCTTCTAGAACTGTGGCAGAATAAATTTCTATTGTTATAAGTCACCAGCTATGTGGTAATTGGTTATGATAGCCCCGGGGAAGTAATACACAATTGAAGAACCTGTTGTTCTGATGGTCTTGCTAAAGCTCCTTGTGCAGGGAGGTGGTGAGCTGGCTACACACACGGCCATCCACCTCGGGAGGGAACTGCACATTGAGGTGCACGGGGCAGTCACAGGCAGTGTCTGGACTCATAATCAACAACAATGGTTTCATTCATTTGGACAGATCTGCAGGATTCTAGGGAGAAGTTAAGAATGAAAAGTGTTAAGGGTGATCATAAACGGCAGGAACAAAATTTATATACCTATTTATTTTTATTCTCACTTCATTCTAAAAAGGATTTAGGGTTCCTTTCACAGATGCAAATAATAGGACAGAATAAAAAAATTTAAACATAAGAAAGATGAAACAAAGGGAAGAAAAATAATGGTAGGATGCAGCAGCAATAAACCTACATGATGTTACAGCCCTTCCCTTCACTTCCCCAGCCCCAGCTGAGAAGATGGATCCTCATGGTATGAGCAAGACATTTCAGGATGAGATCATGCCAAGTCTGATTTTTCATGAATTTGTATAAATTCAATGAAAATTTCAGGCTGTTGTTTCAAGTAGAAATGAGCTCTAATTATCCTTTTGATTTTCATATCATTTTCAATAAGTTAGCAGTGCTATTGCGGTCAATCAACTGGAAAGCAGGGAAAGAAATCTCACATTTTCTGTGCCCTCCTCAGAAGTGTGCAGAGAAAAAAAGAGAAGATCTGGAATGGTTAAGCATACTGTTGTCTGTGATTTATCAAACGACACATGCGGACTTACTATCAAAGCAGGGACAATACCATCTAAACCAGCATGGGAGTTATTGTTTGATTTGATACTGAGCTTTTCTGTGTTTTTTGGTCATCTCTGGTCTCACATGAAAAATGTATCCTGCTATGTCGAAGGGAGCTCCAATATAAATAAATACTGGAAATACGTTTGTAGGAGGCTGTTCTCTAGAATAACTCAGTATTGCTCTCTGCATGGGGCATTACCTGCTAAACAAACCCAAAATCATCATCTGGGGACTCACTCTATGTAAACTTCCTTGAGGTAAGCTGTGCTGTAGAGATAGGAATGTCTAATCATATTTCAAATACTAAACATACCAGTGTGCTTTTCTTTTAAAAAAGAGGAATCCTATTCACTTGCTTTTATATGTTTTTGAAAACAAATGAACTCTTTATTTGGAGAATATTTTAGAAACTAAGGTCAAGGAAAATATTCTGGTCCTAGACGAATGCTTTTGCTTGTATTATCATGCATTGACAGTGAACAATCCAGTAGATGAATTACTGATTTATTTATTTAAAAGAGAAACCACTGGATTTAAAAACAGGTTGCCTGCAACAAGGATACTACCCCTTAAGGTTATTTAGTGCATTTGTTGCCGATGTTAATTAAACAATGACTAGGCTTTTCGCAGAGTGATTACTCTTAATGAAAAATTAACTGCGGTCTTCTAGTAAAGATAGCACACAAAGCAAGTTGTACGGAGGAGTGGTGTGACCTGACCCAGGATGTTTCGTGTGAGTGTAACAGCTCCTGTAGATGGCAGTGGTGCACTTCCGCAAATGATCTGGCCTGGCGTTCTGGGCCGGGGGATGAGGGATGTGAAGGATAAAGGCTGCAGTAGAGCAGGCGTGCCCTCCAGCCAGCAAGTTAACTAAGCTGCTGGTTTACTACTGCATTTCACAGTCACCCTCTAAATGATTTTTTTCTGAACTCAGCAAAAGTACAAACTGTTCCTTCATGCACCCCAAATTGTCCTTTTGGTGAGGTAGGTTTTTATTTTTTTATGCTTTCTATTTTTTGAATTTCAGAGTTATTTTGAGGGGAAGATCTGACCTAAGTATTTATCTTCTTGAATTGCAAAAGCAATAAGCTTGGCTGTCTCTCACTCTTAAAGAGAGAATAAAAATCTCCTAAATTGAGATGATCATAAACTGCATCTATCAAACAAGTCAGTACAGCGCAATACAAAATAAAGATCTGTCAGGATAAACTGTATGAACAGATTTTATAATCCTGGACTTTTTCTCTTGCTCGAATTACTTTCCTTCTTTCCTTTTCTCTTAAGCCTTTTATTAAAAATTGTCCTCTGCTATGCTCCCAGGAGCTACATGACTGAAACTGGATAAGCAATCTAGCAATCACAGATTTAGGTAATTTTTAATGAAATGAAAAAATATATCAATTATTTTTGTCATTGTTTGGCCTTTGAAGCTCAATCAGGGTTATACTCTATTGTAGAGTAATGGTTGTTCTGAAAGAATCTGTGGAGTTGTGCCAGTCATTTCAGGATGAATTTTCTCTTATCCCCCAAATTTCCCATTATGTTAGCAGCAAGAAGAAACACTGCATACAGTGTTAACTTTACACATTCCTGACATACTTGCTGCATTAACAGAGCTATGTTCCAGGGGATTGAAATATCTGTTGTAACTGTAAGAAGGGATTTTTTTTCCCATAATTTTTACCTTGTACCCACAAAATGTATGTCAAGAATAAAGAAATGGCAAGTTTAGATGGATGATGCATAGGAATCTGTTGTTGATATGGTTGGCATAGAAATATTATAGGCAGAATTTGGCACATAGTGGGAAATCAAAACATTTTGTTTAATAAATGAAAGCTAAAATGGAGGTAAAAATGGGAATAAATCCACGGCAGAAGAAAAAGTGATTAGTTGTCTAAAAGCTCAGGAAAATATCACAACTATTTGAAAGAAATGGAAATTTAAACCTTAGGAGGCCAAAAGGTGCTGGGCTTATGCTGTTAGGTATAGGAAGAGGGCTAAAGAGGTGAGCAAAGAACATGAGAAGGTGGAAGCAGGTGCAGTAGTTCATGCCTGTAATCCTGGTGACTCAGGAGACTGAGGCTGGAGGATGACTTGAAACCAGGAGTTTGAGACCAGCATGGGCAGCATAGTGAGACTCCATCTCTGAAATAATAATAATAATAAAAGTAGCTGTGCTTGGCTGATGCCTGTAATCCCAGACACTGCACTCTAGCCTGGACAATGAATGTAATTCCCCTTTAAAAATATATTTGAAAAGATGAAGGGAAGGGCATGTCAATATGCATCAGAGGATATTTGCAAAGAGCTGATGACCTGGCGCTACATTGAGTGGTTAAAAAGAAGGTTGAGGAATCTGGAAATTATAGATGACAGGATGTAATTACACAGCCAACAAATGGGGCCCAGAGGAGACAAGAATTGAGCGATACAAGGGTGGGGAACGGTGTGTAACTTCGTCAATTAGGTATCATAGAAGGTCTTCCATGGTAATGCCAGTGCTTTCTTTTCAAGACTTCAGATGAAGGTGCATTTGTGTGGAGTAAGGGCCCATAAAAGGGAACAGTGCATTCTTTATTCTATGATAAAGAAGCAAAAAGGAAAACAAAATCACCCTCAATTGCTCTGATCTACTAAAGTAGATGATATTTTCAGTAAGCCAAAAGCCTGATTAAATTGGCACCAGTTTAGAATTCCTGACCACTAGGAAGCTAATTAAGAATTGCCAGGACCTCCCTCGAACCAAGTGCAAGATTGAATAATCACTTGTTTTCTTTGGTTGTTTTTTTGGTCACTGATGATGAAAACATCACTAATGTTGGTCATTGTTTTTATTGGTCATTGATGATGAAAACATGAACCCAGTAAAAAACAAGAGCCTCTCAATAACAGGTACATGACAATTGGACATAGCCCATTTAATGCTACCATTTTGAAGGATACATATTTTGATGCCAGGACAGTTTGATATAGTGTTTTTTGGACACTCTTTAGCATTTAAAATTTTAAGCTACTAAATATTGAGGTCAATTGGCATTCTAACCCCAATTGACCTCCTCACTCAATATTTACGTAGACCCAAAGACAAGCTGAGGCCTCAGAAGGTAGTAAGCCTCAGGCATTGGGTAGACTCATTATGGAGTGAGAGGTAGGGCAAAGAGAGAGTGAGAAGCAGGATGGAAGAAAGAAATTGGTTGAACCTTGGGATGGAATAGCTGTGAGACATGTTTGTTGCATTCACATATACAGGTATGTCAAATGACTGACTCAAAAAGATCAGTCTGAATGTCCCACTTTGTTCTAGGATATTTTAGGTTGACCTCAGTGGGATAATTCATGTGTGCCAGGTCATTTTATGCTTGAGTTTAAATCAACTTTCATGGTGGATAACTTAAGTTTGCTCTCTCTCTCTTTTTTTTTTTTTTTAGCATTCTACATGACAGGAGTTTTCATCTTCCCTTCTTTTCTTCTTTCTTTATGCTTCCCTTTCTTCCTTCAATCTCTTACTTCCTTTTAAATGACTTCCTTCCCTCTTTCCTTTCTCCTCTGTCTCCTTTGATTCTTTCCTCCTTTCTTCCTTCATTAAGTCCCTTCTTCCCTTTCTTCTCTCCTTCTCTCTTCTTAATTTTCTTCTTTTCTCTCTCCCTCATTCATCTTAATTTCTTTTCTTCCTCCTTTCTTTTCTTCCTCAGTTTCTTCTTTCCTTTTTTCCTCCCTCATTCTCTCTCCCTCTTCCTCTCTTCCTTTCATTCAGCTTTTATTAATTGCACATTATGTATTAGGCACTTTGCTAAGCACTCAAGAAAAATTACATCCTTGGAGAAATATTAAAAGGTGGAGTGATGGGCAGATTGAATTTTTCAGATGAGTGAAAGAATTTTTTTCCAACCCATCACACCCTGTTTATTTCACACATTTAAGAAAAGTCATATAAAAGGTAATCATCATTTAGGATCTCCACAAAAGCTTTCCACTTACAGTACTGGAACAAATGCTATTTATATTTAGAGTTATAATTACACACAGGGACTAAAGTTATGGTCTTGTGATCTCTCGTTTGTGTGTTCCCAAGGTTTCGGTGGAGGTGAGAAAGTGTAAAATATTAAGAAAGTCATAAGCAAAAAGAAAAAAAAAATCCTTGAGGAGCCTTTGTGCTTAACCTGGTGGCTTAATGTAGGATGATAGGCTTTTAGGAGTACAGATTTGCTCAAAAGTTAATTTCAAAGAAAAACATGTAAATCCCGCTGCCATTCTGAAAAGCCTAGCCTCTATGCAATCTGAAAATCACAAAGCTCAAAGACTACACTTCATCTTCAGATATTTCATGACTATTAAAATATTTACAAAGAAATATCCGATTAGTTCTTACTTTAAAATTTTTGTACTCCTATCATTTTTACCAGCATCCTAACTGTCTGAGTTATTTTTCAGTGAAAGGCTTGGAGCTGGGGACAAGAGCTCTATTGTCCCATGCCACCCACCTAAACAAGCTGCCTTTGCACCATTTCTACATAGCAGTGATAGTAGCCACCATTCATATCATAGCAGATGCCCTTTCACATATATTAATTCACTTAATACCTAAAGAAGTCCTGTGGGGTGGGTATTATTACAGATAATTTCATAGAGTATGCAACTAACCTAAGCTCACAGAGGTCAACAGAGGTGCTGGACCTTGACCACAGATCTACTCTAAGTCAGTGTGGTATTTTCAAATGGGATATTTCTACCCCTCGCTGCTTTGATTTTTGACAACTCCAGGATGAAGGTTACTGTGGCATGTCATTCAAGTCCATTAAGCACATTATAAATGCAGCCATGGGTCTACGCGGTGTTCTCTTTGCTGCCGTCCTGTTTCTGGGCCCATCCCGGGAGCCATAACCTATCTGGAGTCTTAGGCTTCTTGCCTGCTCCCTGCGCCAGCACCTTCAGAATCATTCTCAGTTTTGGACTCTGAATTCCAGCATCATTTTACTAGCTGCCTTAAAACATGAAGACTTTAAGACCTGCTTGTTTTACATATATGGTGAGTATCAACATCCATATAGTCTTAAGATGATCCAGAAGAATGGAAACTAAGTCTAAGAGATCAGCAGAGTATTGGGAGGCAAGAGTCAGAATTTGAAGACTAGATGTTGAAATGTTCTGATTTATTCTCCTAGTGGCCATTTAGTGTTTCTAAGTAATCACTTTTGGGGGTTACACAAAACCATGTAAGACTCGCTTCATTTATCTACCTGCCATTAAGATGATTCCATAAATACTGAGATGATACCAAAGCCAAGGAATTATTTTACTTACTTTCACAGTGCACTAGTTAATCATTTTGCTTGGGAAAAAAGCTCCCTGTTCTAGAGCATAATCATACAATATCTTTTTAAGCAAAATTTAATTAAAACTTTTGTCTAGAGGCTTTGGTACCCATGAGTACCCCTATCTATTAAGGATCAGTTTATTCCTGAATATAATAATGAATGAATATTAAAATTAATTTCTCCCCAATGTGACATATTTTACATCTGCAGATAGACCATAAAGTAAATTCTGCTGTGTAGCTCCAATCATTTGCTCATATATTAAAGATTTATCATGCACTTGCTAGGTACAGGGTTTTAGGCTATGCCCTGGAGAGATGAAGATGAACAAAACCGTCTCTTCCTTCTAGGAGTTCACAGTCTAATTGGGAGGAGATGGATTATCAGGAAATAAACACATTGTGCTGTCACTCACTAGTATGTGAGCTGAAACAGACTCTGATGGGGTGCTTTATAATAACCTTCATGTTGGGGGACAATTCTCCATGGATCTCTCTGCATGTCTTGTTAGCAGAATCAATGACAACCGTTTGCTCTGAATTATCTTTTCAAGGATGTTTTATGGAGAACAGCCTTGGAATATAGGGATAGTATTTTTCTAAGGAGCAGAGAGCAAATTTGTTTACTTTCCATTATAATAATGTGTCCTTCTGGGGCAAAGTTCAGGGTAGGTTTGCTGGCAATAATTATAAAACAATTGAATTCCTAAGCCCAGGATTCCTCAGCTGTGTGACTAACACAAACTCACCGCATACTCAGCATCTACCTCAACTGCCCCACATC
>CAUYLG010018168.1:32500-62788 GCA_963573385.1 Cacajao melanocephalus
AAGCCCTTATCTCCTTCAATTTGATTAGTGTGTACAGGAAAAGCACAAGATAATAACCCATTAACCACAGTTATTAAGGTTTTCCCACTGTATTTACAAAACACATGGAAAAAAAGTTGTTATTGACAGAACCAGCCTGAAATTAGTATGGCTCCTTGACACTCAGGGAAACAGAGATCAAATATAGAATATTAATATTGAGCAACATGTGTACTATTCAATCAAAGAAGAATTACTGAGAATTTTCATGCCCAGAAGTATCCTGAGTGCTGTGGGAATTTAAAACAAGCTCCTCACCTGCAGAGTTTACAGTCTACCTAGATGTTTACCATCAAATAATCTATGCAGATCCCATTCTTCAATGAGGAGCAAAGAGCTGGGAGCATATGGAACAATAACTGCTCTGGTAATATTAAAGACGATAACAAGCAGAAGTAAAGACAGTGGTTTTCCTGCCCTGTTTTCCTGGGCTAATTTGTCAGCATCGTAGTCTGAAGAAAAGCTGTGCCAATAGGTATCCGTACTAAGAAAGCAATATTTTCATCCTTTTTAATGTCAGTCTGCAAGCAAAAGTGACAACTGATATCATTCAGTGAAAGGTCAGGGGGAGAAAAGCATGCAGCTGAATTTGTTTAGTGCTTACCTTATCTTTCTTTGATAAACAAAACAATTGACCTAAGTCTCATAACCTGAGGCTCTTCACGTCTTACTAAACTGCAGTCATGGAGTTGAAGATGATTATAATGATTATTTTTTCTTCATGCCTTTCTCACTGAAGTGGCTGCAGAGTTTTCAAAGACAAGCACGATTTCCAAAAGAGGATCAGTTTCCATTTCATTATAAAATGTGTAGTTTTGCCTTTTTGCAGAAATTGAAAAAGATTAATAATAGGCATGGTTCAGAAATAAGAATTATCACCTTGGAAGGAAAAAGAGATAAAGGAATCCATGGTAGGGAAGGGAGATTTGACATGACTCTGATGTCCAAGCTGCCCAGAGAATCAAGGGTAGCCAGAAGGGTAATTACAGTTTTGGTTCCCTTGGCAATAATTAAAGGATTAGTGGTCTCAGGGAGGACAAAAGAGACAGTGTCAATAGAGTAATAAAACACTTTCTTCCATACCAACAGACACTGACAAATAGCTCTTGTCTAGGAAGCAAGATTTTGTTCTGAGTCCTTCCATCTCTGGCCCCAGCACCTCCATTCTGCCCACCCATTTACAACAGATGTGGCTGAGATTCCTGCTCCTGCTTCCCACCCTCCATTGGCTCTTTTACCTTTCTTCAGGATGTTTACAGATGCTTACTGCTTTTGCCTCTGTCCATCCCCATTGTACTGAATACATCTTGAGGGAAGGCTAATGACAGACTGAAATTAGACGGCCAGCGAGGAGCTCAACAGTGCCATGGTGTGGTTGAGTGCATTAGGAGTAGAGCCCGGGGAAACCTTGACTTTTTCTAGAGGTAGGGAGATAACAAAGCTGCAGGGACAACAGAGGATGGTGCCTAGCTCACCCACCTGATAGGAATCACCAGGTAGGGCTGATAGGAGCAGTCAGCACAGACCTAAAATTCGGTGTTGAAAACCAGTGGAAAGGAAAGGCTCCCAGTCATGGTCAAATAGCTTGTATTAAACTAACCCATTATCGATGATGGAGAGAGACCACAAGCTAGCAAGAACTGAAGGAGATTTAACACCTGCAAGAAGGAAACCACACTGGGTGAAATTCACATACATAAGGCTTTTCCTCTGAAGGTGCTTCTTCCTGTCCTCAGGAAGCTTTTGAGAAAGTCACAGTCCTGTTGATCTGAAAAATTAGAAGGCAAAGTTTAGAATGCTGGGATGGCTGGAAATTGAGGCAAAATATGTCTGAAAGGAAGGAGCCAAACAATCTGGAGAACTTATCCTATTTGATTTTAGAACTTTCTATTAAGCCACAACAATTAAGACAGGAGAATAGTAACAGCATAAGGAGAGAACAAGAAATAAATGGAGCAGAACAGGATAAAAATACATATATATATATATATATATATATATATATATATATAATCAATTGATTTTTTAAATGACAGACCAAAGTAATTTAGTTTAATAGGGAAAAGTTATTTTAAAAAATGTATTGGAACAGCTAAATAAACATATGAAAAAAATGAACCTCTATCTTCATATTATACACAAAAACAAATTTGAGGTGGATTGAAAATTTAATTTCTAAAAATTTAAAGGTTTGAGGAGAAAATGTGCAATATTTTTGTAACCTCAGAAAAAGACAAAGATCGATTATTTATTTTTGTATATATGGATTCTTGGCTCTTCATCTTACTCAATGGTATAGAATTTATTAAGCCAATATTCAATTTGGTGTTCAATTATCGTATTTGGCCAGAGGGAACCCCTGAAACAGAATTCCATGTTCTTTTGACATACGCCATTGTTCTTTGAGTGCTGCTTCATTTTCTGACACAACAAAATATTCCAGAATTGTTTTCTACTTTCCTTCCCCAAGCTCTAGAATCAGCTATTGCTTTAAGAACCTTTGGCTTTTTTTAAGCAAAGGAATGGTATAGAAACAAGATTTGGGTCTTTATTCTACCCAGATAAAAAGATGTTGTATTTGATTTCATGGTCGGTGGGACAAGGGATATCAACATCCGCTGAAGGATGTCCACTGGAGAACATTGCCCCTCTCACATAAAAGGCATGGCGTGAACAAAGATTGGCAGGAGTGTAGTTTCCTCTGGAGACAGTGAGGTTATCAGACTGATGGGTGAATGGTGCAGAAGGCTGGGCAGGGTGATGGGAATAATTCTAACAGAAAGATGTGAGGATTTCCTGTAAAGCAGCCAGCTCCCCTTGCCTCCACCTGGACGCAAGGCTGATCACAGAGGAGAGTGGTTGGGTGCCCATTCATTTTTAGCAGAGTGGGTTGTTCAGCTAGAGTTCTGAGGCTTGCTGAGAACAGATAAACTCTCAACTTGATATCCTTTTAAAGACAACTCCATGGTTTCTAGGTTAGGAACTGAATGCTCAAAATAAGGCATTCATTTTCCCGAGGTCAGTAACTTATCTTCAGATTCTCATTTTACAGTCTCCATGGCACTCCAAATCAAGTTAGAATTAATTTGAAACTCATCTCTTTTTCAGGTCTAGGTCTGATATTTTCATTCTTTTATGGCCGAATTGACTCTTTTCTCACCATCTTTAAGGAGAAAAGCCATAGACAGTACAAAATCCTTGAGGTTTGAAGTGGAAACTAGGAGAGTCAGTCTTGAAGAAGAACTAGAATTGGAGAGAGGGCAGGGGAAATATGGGAGGCCCTCTTATTGCAAGTTTTAGGAGCTGCTAAAGCATAGGCTTTAGATTCTTATGATAGTGATGTCACTATTGACATGTAAACCAAGAATTAACTCATAACAGGACCCACTAGAATGAGCACGTATTGAACATTGCATGCACTACACATTATAGTAAATGTTTTACAAGTGGTTTTTCATTTACTCTTTCTAGCAACCTTGTAAAGTAGATGTTGTTATATGAATTTTACACATGCAGAAACCAAGGCTTATGAGGTTGTTTTAGGTTCAGTTCTGCTGGGAATATATTCCATGATTTGTGTGCAGAAGATTCATGGAATAGTGCTGAGCAGCATTTGTAAAGGAGTGAGGAAAGCATGGCTGCAGAGAGGAAAAGGTTGAATTGAGGTGATGTGACTGAGGTCTCAGCATCTCCCAAGGAGATCTGGTGGTAGGATGACCTCTCAGAGTTCTGCCATGTCAAGGCAAGGGTGCTGACCCTTTGAAATCTCTCTTCAATTAGTCTTTGGATATCATGTGACCCTGAAGAGAGGCAGCTTAATTTGGATGAGGGCAATTCCTAAATCTGTCATCAGCATGCATTCTCAGAAGCTAGGGGAATGAGTGCTTCAGTCTTAAAGGAAGGGGTTTAGATGGGACATCACAGTATCTGCCACAGTTTATTCTTTGGATTCATTTGTTTTATACACTAAGATCCCCACATCTGGCAACAACTACTTCCCCCAAATTCTGATTGGTCTTGTTTCCTTATGAAAGTTAAAGGAGGAAGGTTCGTGTGACCAACTCAGCCTCTCGCCACAGTAGCTTCCGAAACTCACTACTGACACTCTTCTTCTTCCTCTAGTACTAATTTCAGATATTCCTTGTCCATGGTTATTGCTACTGTGATTTTATGTGGCTTACTTGGCATGGTGACCCATATCCTCATCCTTCAGGGTTCTGAGCCCTTGGTTCTCATAGCTTTCTCAGGCTATGGGCACTGTACATCTCCATTTTCCATTGAAATTGGACAGGTAAGTACCAAGAAATGCCCATTGGATTATCTGGGTTCCAACCATATTATTCCTTGTCCTCATTTTACAAAAACAGTCCTGCCTCCTCCTTATAATCTGCGTTAATTACTCTTGCCCTTTTAATGACCCTTTTCCTTGCCTTCTGGTCTCTTGGCACTGAAGACTCAAAGAAACTGTGTGGCAGCTGCAGCTTAATATTAAATAGGGCTCTACTCAACTCTCCTGATAGAAGCATTCCCCCTCTGGGAACCAGTACTTCTAGATGCACACAGCCTAAATTTGCAGTGTTTGGAAGTACAAATTTTTTCAGGTACATCACCTAGAATAATTGTATGATGGCTCTCTGCTACCTTCCTGCCATGCTTCCTGGACCTATGGGACCACAAAACCATATAATGGTCATTGTTTTAGGGTAGGTACTACATCCTGGAGGATGCTCACCCTTCTCACTGAGCATCGTCTCCAAGGTGATGGCTCAGCAGTGCCTTCACAAGGCTGCTCCATTGCTCTATCAGGCCTGCAGCTGCTGTAAAGTGAGTCCCGTTGTCTGAAGTGATGTTATGCAGTATCCCCTGTCAGAGGAACAAACACGTATAAGCCTTCAGATAGTCTGCTTGGCAAAGTCCTGTGGTTAGAAAAGGCAAATCTATACTCTTAAACAGGACACCCTGTGGGAGCATAGAAGGGAATTTTCCCCATTCAGTGAGTGCAGTGACATTGTGATAAAAGGAAGTATAGTGGGGTGGCAAGCTGAGTCCCGGAAACAACAATAGTAAATCTTGAGAAGAAATCAAGGGTAGATGCTGTGGAAGTAGGAGCAGGTCAGGGATGGCATCATGTTAGGTCATTAGAGGGCAGACAGCAAGGCTCCCTCAACAAGGGAAGGTTGGGGGCTCCCCTGAGAACACATGGTTGGAGTTATGCTGCCTTGGAAAGGGAGGAGACCCAGCCGTTTGCCTCCAGTCAGTGATGAAGCCTATTTTTGTTAACATTGTTAGTGAGTGTTAGACACACCCCTTGATAGTTTGGCTCTACTTCTTCAGGGCTTCAGAATCACGAATGACACAAGGTTTATTACTTAGGTACAGTTGTAATGGTGTTGGTGGTGGGGGCAGGGATGAAGAGAGAATGAGATCCTTGGTGTGGCTTTGGGTCTGCAGTGAAGATTCAGAGAAACTTTGCCCATTTTTCTTGTACTTCAGTTTCCAGAGTTTGAAAAATCACAGGGAAATCAATCAGATGCGATTTGGTGTGTTGACAGGTCTGATTCTAACACAAATATTTTCAGAAGGAACACAGGAAATGTCAAAAATTGTCAGGTCAGTGGATATCTTTTGGTGATAATACTTTCCAGCAGTAAATTTCCACTGGTTCTCTCTCTTATTGTCAGTTGAACAAAGCACTTGCATGCTTTGCTGGTTTCTAACTAATGAGTTAGCTTTGCTCTTTTAAAACAGTAATATATAATAGAAAGTGTCCACTGAGTCAATAAACCTTTAATCAGAAGTGTCTTAATGACAAACAGCACAGAATCACATGAAATAAGGTTAAAGTCTCTTAAATTGAATCATATTTCTGGTGTTGAATGTTTCCACAGGCATACAAAGATAATAAAAGGGATCGTGTCATATTTGTTGTGCCTAAGGAAGTACAAAGATATTTGCCTCACACTTCCTTCTCTTTAAAATTTTAAAATCAAATGACTTAAAAATCCTTTTGTAAATAAAGGCATTTAATTTTACAGTTTTTAATACTGGAAATGGTGGGGTTGAAATGCATTTTTTTTAAAAAAGCTCTAATTGCTAAGCTAATTTCTCAGCATACGGCTTCTTTGGTAATTATTTTAATTTTTGTAATAAGCACACTGGTATCTTGCCTAAGATAGAGTTTTATTTAGAACATATATTTTTAAAAATTTTTCTCAAATATTTGATAATTTTAAAGCAAAATATCCTGTCCTTTCCAGTCTGTCTTCATTCTGTGGGTACACGTAGGCTTAAAAAAACATGTTGGATCTAACGGTATTCTACCGTTGCAAGACACCTAGCAATTTCATATCTTGCATGTTAATTAGTTCAAGCATCAATATCAAAACTCTGTGTTATCATTTCTCCCCTATTGGCACTCTGCTTAGTCTCTTTCAGATAGACGTTTTTCTGATAGTCTATATCTGTCTAAACTGCTCAATGATACATTTTGTTGAAATGTAGGAAAGTTGGCCAAGTCACAGTAGCACATTAGTTAAGACAAATATAGGTTTTATGACTGCTTCCTCCTCTCTAGTACTTCCCTAGTTCAAAAACTTTCTTTTAATCTCAAAACCACCTACTGACCAGTCTCCTTGCTAATCTTTCTCATTCTTTACTCTCTGTACTCACTACCATAAGAACTGGCTTTCCGAAGCATGAGTCTAAACCCAAATCTCTAAAGCCACTGAGAAAAGTATTTGGATATTGCTGTATTTTCAAATGCATTTTGGTATTGTTTGCATGATGCTTTCCTGGGAAAAAGGCTAATTGGAACACCAGAAATGAGCAGAGGATGCTGCTTGAGCATTTTATGGTTCATCATCTTCTAGTTCTTTCTGTTCTTCTAATGAGGTAAAATCCCAGAAATTCAGGGGCATGTTCAATGCTTCACAAGCTTTCAAAAGAGAATTTATGCCAATTTTTCATGAGTGAGTTACAGAAGATCTGTAATAAGAGACTCCATAAGAAACTGGGTCCATGTGCTGTCCTAGATCATGTGAAGAGCTGAATCTCTTTTGAAAGATGGGACTAAGGTCAGGAAAGTTGATCTCTAGCTTCTAAACCATTTCTTATCTCTAGTAGGGATGAAGGAGAAATCTGTAAAGTTTCTGTAAGGAGAATCTGTAAGGAGAAATCTGATGGTAAACAGTCTGCCTGTCCTTGAAGATGGACTAAAAATGCCTCACCCAAGTGGTTAAGGGCAAGAGGACCGAGTGGGCCAGGGTCATTGCAGAGCTGAAGCATAGCTTGATATTTAGTCCTAGGGTAAAACCTGAGGGAGTTGAGGGAATTCTTGGCAAATACTGAAATCTCCAGAAATATGACCTTATTTAGAAATAGGGTTTTTGCAGATGTAATTAATTAAGATGAGGTTATACTAGATTAGTGTAGGCCCTAAATCCAGTGACTGGTATCTTTATAGAAGGTTCATATGAACATATAGAGACAGAGACCCACAGGAAAAGAGACCATATAACAGAGTGGGAAATTGGAGTGGTATATCTACAAGCCAAGTGATTGCCAGCACCAGAAGCTCAGAAGAGACTGGGGAGGACACTTCCCTTGAGCCTTCAGAGAGCGGATGGTCCTGATGACATTTTGATTTTGGGCTTCTCGTTTCTCAAACCGTGAAAGAATAAATTTCTGCCACTTAATTTTTTTTTTTAAGAAATCATGGTACGAAACATGTAACATTATATTTATCTTCTTAACACATTTTTATATGTATGATTCAGTGTTATTAACTATAAACATAATGCTGTTCAGCAGACTTCTAGAATATTTTCATCTTGCAGAATTGTATCACTATACCCATTGAACAGCAATTCCAATTTTCCCCTCTGCCTCAGTCTCTGGCAACTACCTTTGCCAAGTAATGGTAGAACGACCATTCTACCTTACCATTCTAAAGTAGTAAAACTCATATCAAAAATATTTTCTCGCGTTCCATGGGTTGCCAGTAGTAAAACTCATGGAAGTTTTACTACTTTAGTTATCTCATATAAGTGGAATCATGCAGTTTTTGTTTTTCTGTGATTGGCTTATTTCACTCAGCATAATGTCCTCCAGCTTTATCCCTGGTGTAGCATGTGGCAGCATTTTCTTTTTTAAGGTTGAATAATACACCTTTGTACATATACCGTATTTCCTTTATTTGTTCATTCACTGATGGACATTTAGGCTGTTTCTACCTATTGGTTATTGTGAATAATGCTGCAATGAACA
The DNA here is from genome assembly GCA_963573385.1 of Cacajao melanocephalus. Taxonomy (NCBI): domain Eukaryota; kingdom Metazoa; phylum Chordata; class Mammalia; order Primates; family Pitheciidae; genus Cacajao; species Cacajao melanocephalus. The sequence goes on from CAUYLG010018168.1 coordinate 40,805, forward strand.
TGGGAGTGCAAATATCTCTTCAAGATCCTGATTTCAGTTCTTTCGGATAGATACCCAGAAGTGAGATTTCTGGATAATATAGTGGTTCTGCTTTTAATTTTTTGAAGAGCCTCTATAGTGTTTTCTAAAGTGACTATCCCGTTTTACGTCTTCACAAGGATTCCAATTTTTTTTACATCCTCACCAAATTTTGTTATTTTCTGTTTTGTGATCATGACATTCTAACAGGTGTGAGGTGATACTTCGTTGTGGCTTTGAGTTTCATTTTCCTGACGATTAGCGATGTTGAATATATTTTCTTTGACTATTTGTATTTATTTTGAGACGTACGTATTGAAGTCCTTTGCCCATTTTTAACTGGGTTATTTATTTATTTTTTTTCTATTGGGTTGTAGGAGTTCCTTATGTATTTTAGGTATTAACACCTTGTCAGATATATATGGTTTGTAAATATTTTCTCACATTCCATGAATTGCCAGTCTGTTGTTTTAAGCCCTTCAGTTTGTGGTAATTTGTAACAGCAGCCCAGGGAATCCAATAAAATATAGAACATAATTCCGATTATATTTAAGGCGCTCCCTATGTTCTATAGAAAAGATGCATGCAGAAATGGCTCAAAATGTTAATAATACTTATCCCTGGATATGGGAACAAAGATGATTTTTGTTTTTTCCTTTATAATCTTTTATATCTTTTAAGTCATCTCAAATGATCATTCATTCTTTTAAAAAATAAATAAAATTAAAGGTAAAACTTGTGCAACAACATTAAAAGATAATTTGAAAAGGCTGTAATTAAGTGAATACTTACTGAGTATCTACTGTGTTCTTGGTATTAAGTGCTGGGAATAAGAAAGAGTTCTTACCTTTCAGTTCTTTACTGTTATGTCTGAGAAAATAGACAATATGCAGATAAATAAAATAACTTCCTAGACATGTGAGAGCTAAGTAAATAGAAGATAAAATGAGACAATGTAATAGAGAGGGCCTGGGGTGGTAAAGGAAGCCCTCTGTGAGACAGCGATGATTTTATTGAGTCCTCAGTGGTGACAGGGACTCAGTAATGAGAAGTTTTGGAGAAATTTTGAAGCTAAAGGAACAGCAAGCACGAAGGCCCTGGGGTAGGTAGGATCCTGGTATGTGGCTGGAATGGAGTGATGGGCAGGGCAGATGACGTGGGAACGCAGGCTGCTGAGGTCCTTGTGAATGAATAAGACCAGGGCCCACAGTCCTGGAGAGAAGTGTGAGCTGTGGTGTGGTGGCAGAGGGAAGTCCATTGGAAGTTTTGAACAAGGAAGTGACGTGTACTGATGTTTGCGTTAGAAATCTCACTCTGGCTAATGTGTGGTGGATGCACCTTGTGTGTTTCTCTGTGTGGTGATTTTTAAAGAATAAAGGTCAGACTAGGCAGTTTAAACAGAAAAGGAATGTAGTAAGGAAACTTAGGACACTTAAAGAAATTTTGAGAGAGAAACCTGCAAAGTTCCCTTATCCCCCTCGCAGGGCGTGCGGCAGGGCTCGCTTCTTCAGTGCCCTTCTGCTCAGACCCCTAGGGGACAGGCAGGTCGTGGGGAGCTTTTCGGGCGCTGCCCCACGGCGTCCCTAGGGGTGAGTGTTACAGCTCCCGAAGCCCCAGTGGGCATGTGTTACAGAGTGCTCTTTCAGTTTTGCCATCTGCAGGCGGCTCGTGTTAATCAGCTCACTTAGACCCTCTGCCTTATCACAAGGACAGAGGGCTTTCTGTATCCTGGGTTCTTCCCTAGCGGACTGGAAAAAATTAATCCCATGTGGGCTTGGAGGTTGGGTGCAAGGTTTTTGGACCCATGCATTTTCCAAGACCACTCTGGCCCTCCGCGCGCCCCCATCCTGTGTCCATAAAAAACCTGAGACCCTAGCGGGCACACACACAAACAGCTGGACGTGGAGAGCAGCAGAGGAGCGGAAGGGCATGAAAACAGGGGTGCCTGTTCTCACTTAGGTCCATGGGAGTTACTGGTGGTCGCTGTCAGTGAGGTGGATGGGGAGGTCAGAAGCGGCATGGAGTGGGAAGGAGGTCTTCCTGGAGTTGGGCTGCGCAGCGGCCAGACTCTCCTCCAACAGCCCCAACCGAATTCCACAGCGTTCTGCTGTCCATGGCCTGCCGACGTCCGCTGGTGCCTGTCGGTGTGCCCTTCCGCTCCTCTTCTGCTCTCCACGTCCAGCTGCTCGTGTGTGTGCCCGCTAGGGTCTCAGGTTTTTTATGGACATAGGATGGGGGCACTTGGAGGGCCAGAGTGGTCTTGGAAAATGCAACATATGGGCGCGAAAACAGGAGTGCCTGTCCTCACTTAGGTCCATGGGCACAGGCCCGAGGGTGGAGCCCTTACCAGGGACCCCGCCCTTGTCTACTCAGCCCTTCCCCGCCCTCCTCTCATATCCAGAGGACTGGAGAATTAGACATGGAGACTGCACAGACAGACCACTGTCCAGTGACGTTGCTGGATACTCCAGGGCGTCCCTACTAGACCTCAGTGGGCACGGGCCCCACAGCCTGCAGCTGAACGCTGGGCCCAGAACCTAGGAAGATATATGCAACTCTGCGCTTTACAATTAATAAAACGTGTAGATCCTGATCTGAGTGAAAGCACTGATAAAAGATTTCTTGTGTTAGCTAAGAAAACTAGGAGTAACTTTACTGATTCTTTCTTATTCGATAAAGATGGCATTAATAAGTTCTTTCCAGTTTTCTTCCATTATTTTCCCAAACTATTGTAGATTTTTGGATTTATAATCAACATTAATTTGGAAATATTTGTCATTTTTAGACTGCCTGCCTTCTACTTGAATGATGTTTAAGTAAACAAAGTGCATATTTTTTCTTTAAATTTATTCTTCTTAGCAGAAATTGCTAGACAAATAACTTTGATTTTAAGAAGCTTCTACCAGATCTCTGATTTGGCATTAACAGCCAGATTAATAAGGCTGTTATTCCAAGGTGTGGAAAGTGCTACATTTTCAAAAATACATAGCTAAGACATCAACTAATACATCTGTATATCCAGAGTAGGAAGGCAAAGGTTTTGTTTATCCTATTCAGAAGTGTTCTGACCTGTTATTCTCTCTCTCTCTCTCTCTCTCTCTCTCTCTCTCTCACATACACACACACACACACACACACACGCACATACACACACACATGTGCACACACACCTATTATTCAGAATTCCATGCTTAGTGTAGTAGAAAAGACCGTAAGATTTAGAAACTGGTTCCAGTGCTCACTCTACCACCTGTACTTCTAGAGTGGTTTTGAGTAGGTGACTGCATCTTCCTAAACTTGTGCTCTGTTAACTGTTGTTCTCAACTTCAACTGATTAGTAAAAGGTGAGATATATCATGAATTTAGACGTGCTTTTAAGCTATCATGTCGCTCCCTGTTAAACTTTGAGTTTTTGATACTCCTGTTTTCCTCAGCATCTCCAGTGTTTACCCACAAAAGTAGGGTCATGCCAGGTACCTATAGCACTGTCACCCTTCCACACATAATCACCATTCCTGTGAGTCCTGAAACTGCTGGAGACATCTTAATGTGGCCTGAATTCTCTCATCATTTCAAGGTGTCTATGTTCCATTTGTTGCATGGGCTGTGCTGATTATGAAACTTTTTTCATGTTTGAGATGATAACAGGTAACTTATGGTCCTCTCTGCCATTCCTATCATTCCACACTGATGAGCTGGTGAGGGATCATTTATTTGCAGGGCTCAATTAGAAGCAGTCTAGTAGGCCAGGTAAAAGCATTTACTCCTGAGAGAGGTTCTCAGGGACAATTGGTGGAAGAGTGAAAAGAACAAAGTTGGAGGCCGGGCGCGGCGGCTCATGCCTGTAATCCCAGCACTTTGGGAGGCCGAGGCCAGTGGATCAAGAGGTCAAGAGATCGAGACCATCCTGGCCAACATGGTGACACCCTGTCTCTACTAAAAAATGCAAATATTAGCTGGGCGTGGTGGTGTGTGCCTGTAGTCCCAGATACTCGGGAGGCTGAGGCAGGAGAATTGCTTGAACTGGGAGGCAGGGGTTGCAGTGAGCCGAGATTGCGCCATTGCACTCCAGCCTGGCACCTGGCGACAAAGCAAAACTGTCTCAAAAAAAAAAAAAAAAGCAAAGTTGGAAGCCATAGTTAGTTTTTGCTAGTCACTCTGAAGTCACGCAAATTAGCTGAGTAGGTGAATATTTAATGTCGCCACATCACATATGTAATTTGTACTGTCTGCTTTTAATCTTCATACCAGTTTTATAATTTTAATAACATTTTAATTAAAAATAAATGAACTGAACACTTTAACAGAACATTTTAAATGCAGACTATCAGGCTGGAAGCCCATGCTCATTTGGAGACATAAACAAAGCTAAGATATTCTAAAATTACATAGCTGAGATATATCTCCCTTACTTCTTGGAAAAAGCATGGTTTTTCAGAGACCAAGATACCCTAAAAATACTACTGGCAGGTCCCAACTCCCAAGCAGAGAATCCAGACCCCTCTGTGATTTGGTGCCTGGGGTCTACAGACTAGGACACTCCCATCTCTCTTGGGTCATTACTCTCCCAGTGTTTACCTCCTTACAGTAATACTTTTCTGTCCTAGGCAGCCCTGTGAGGTAACTGACTCAGACTTGTACTTTTCCTAAATATCTACTAAATGCCCAAATCATATGACCCTATTTGGCCAAACTCATAACAATATATAAATAAGTAACGCTGCATTTACATTTTAAAATGCTGTTTTAAAAAAATGTCTAATGGAATTTCAAACAATATTATAAAGTAAAGTACATAATTGAAATAGTATGAGTAGAAATATTTCTGAACTCATGGCAAAATTTTCTAGATTTTCTAAGGGTCAGTTTTGGTTTTGGAAAGATCATGACATTGTGCGTAGAATATTTTAGTATTTGTTTGAAATACAAAACCATTCAGCTATAATATATGCCGTAGTCTTTAACAATTATATTTTAAAATTACTCTATTATAAGTTATAATTTTTATAGTGTTCGTCTGTAGTTTTAGTGAAAGCAATACTTGTAACTTCAGAATTTCATTGACTGTGAGATTGGGATTTACTTATTTATTTATTTTACTTAAATTCTGGGATACATGTGCAGAATGTGCAGGTTTGTTACATAGGTATACACGTGCTAGGGTGCTTTGCTGCACCTGTCAACCCATCACCTACATTAGGTATTTCTCCTAATGCTATCCCTCCCCTAGTCCCCCACCCGCTGACATGTGATGTTCCCCTCCCTGTGTGTGATGTTCCCCTCCCTGTGTCCATGTGGTCTCATTGTTCAACGCCCACTTATGAGTGAGAACATGTGGTGTTTGGTTTTCTGTTCCTGTGTTAGCTTGCCGAAAATGATGGTTTCCAGCTTCATCCATGTCCCTGCAAAGGACATGAACTCTTCCTTTTTTATGGCTACATAGAAAAGCCATCCTTTTTTATGGCTACATATATGTGCCACATTTTCTTTATCCAGTATATCATTGATGGGCATTTGAGTTGGTTCCAAGTCTTTGCTTTTGTGAATAGTGCTTTATTAATAGTCTGCTTATCCATTATATCCTTGGATTCTGATTCTATTAAAATTGTTGATCACTAAGAAACAAAGACCACCAAATCAAGGTCCAAAACAATGCCAAATTTATTGTTAGCCTGGCAAGGAAAAGCTCTGACAGTCAGCTACAAGGTCAGTGGGTCTCTCCAAGCAGAAATTATAATAGTATAAAAGGAGGGATCACATCAAATATATCACACAGAAACTTGAGTTCAAGGTTATGATTGTACCACATGGTAGAGATGCCACTTCTTGATGACTGATGACTTTCAGGTTACCAGGGCTAATGCTGAGGGACTTGATTCCCAATCAGTTCTGGATGAGTTATGTGAGATTCCAGTGGGTCTAGGGTCATCAGGCATGCGCGCATGCTCTTGTTTGAAGCTTAGCATTGTTGCATTTTCCTTTTTCTTGGTGAAATAGGTAATGCACTTTCGGAGGCTGAGGCAAGCAGATCATCTGGGGTCAGGAGTTTGAGACCAGTCTAACCAACATGGTGAAACCTCATCTCTACTAAAAATACAAAAATTTAGCTGAGTGTGGTGGCACGTTCCTGTAGTTCCAGCTACTCGGGAGGCTGAGGCAAAGAGAATGACTTCAACCTGAGAGAAAGAGGTTGCAGTGTTGTAGTGAGCCAAGATCGCACCATTGTATTCCAGCCTGGGTGACAAAGCAATACTCCATCAGAAAAAAAAAAAAAAAAAAAGAAGTCATTATGATAGTGAAAACTAAAAACTGGAGTTTTCGGCATTGGGATAGACAGTATTAGAGTGGTATTCTCTTTCAGTTACTGATTTATTTACTCATTTAGTCCTTTTTTGTAAGTATTTGTGGAATCCCTACCATGTGAATAACACTGCTGTATGCTAGGAATAACAAACATGACCCAGATATCACATAAGATCAAATTTCCTATCACACAACCTCTGATAAACTCATGTATTCTACAGGGTTTATAGCTGCTAATTCAGAACTGAAACCTGTAGCTTAACTGTCTCTATTAGCATAAATTTACTGTGATACTCAAAACTCTACATTAACCTGACTTTATTTTTCCAGGAAATTCTTGCTAAGGAGGATGCTTGTCTCATGAACTTTCTAAAGTCTATTCTAACAGTAGAGTAGCCAAGTAGCCTACATCAAGGCACGTAGCTTCTTTCTCAGAACAATGTATTATTCAACTGGGCTTCTCAAGGGACTATTTTTCAAGACTTCTTTCCAAACTTTTTTTTCATTGTGTCTGCTAATTCTAAACTGTTATGTAACAAACTCTGCCCAATTCTAATCAGACCCCCACACTTAAAGACCCACCTTAAACCAGACACTTAGAAGTATTTTTCCTTGGTTCTCTATCATTCGAGTTGCTGCTACGACTCTGTCAAGTTAGTGATCTCCCTTATTATAAGGGTAATACACTTGAATTTGCTTTATCTGTGTCTTTTGGTGGAATTTTTGGGGAGTCAGCAATCCACAGAGACTGCATTCTCAAGGTCACTCTGACTTCAGTCTCTTGATCTTACTGAGTTTCTGTGTATTGTTATCTACTCCCTTCTCTTGTCTCTGTTCTGTGTTGACCAAGACAGAAAACTAACTCCCTTTCTTGTTTTTTAAACTCCCTAATCCCCAGCAACAATCACAACAAAATTCAGTTTCGTGAAGTGTTGCATGTCAAACAAAATTTAAACATTTGGTTATGTAAGGGTTCATATAGATGAGCAATAACAACTTACAATTGAATATTAGATACTCTTGTTCTTGTGCTTCCTTCAACCTCCCCGCTCTCTAGACCAGTGTTACTCAGAGTGTGGCATTATCAGCACATCACAAAGTTAGTACAGAAATTGAGAATAAGCATTTATAAGCATTTGATCAGTGATGATTGGAAATTAAACAACCTTCCCCTAAAGAAACAACAAAAACTTGGTTCTTCACCACAGATAATTTGAGAACCAGTCACCAAACCCTCAGGTTTTCAGTTTGGTGGGAACACCATGCTTTAGCACCCCAAGGAAACTCAATCTTCCTCACTATATTATGCAAAGCAACTTAGATTTTCTACTCCCCTTCTCTGAGTACACCTCTGAACACGTGGAAATACACACTTACGGCATTCTGTTAAACAATGGCATGTGGGAACTCTAGTTCCCACCATGTTGCAGAACAAAAGAATTGGAAGAGGTCTTGCGATTTTGGTCTTTTCTTATCTCTCTTTTATTAAAGTCTCTGGGAGGGTAAGAGAGCACATCAAATGTTATTTTTGCCTAACAGAATGATGGCATTTTTCCTAATGAGTAGAAGATGGCACAATCAGTTTTGTCCTTAAATAGTATTTTCTGTCCTATTACTTCATAATGAATTAAATACTGACCTGAAAGAACTCCTTATCATTTGAGAAGAAGTCACCACAAAAATACATCATGGCAACAGTGCAAGGTAAGTGCAGAGAAAGAGAGTTCTCACTAGTAAGAGGCACCCAGAAGGTAAAGGGCAAAGTGTGCCCAGGGATTCAGGGGATCTGTTGCTTTCTACCACTGAATCAATGTTGCATGAATGAAATATGGTGAATAAAATTTAGAGTGTAGATAAGTCATGGCGTCTACAGTAGGAATCATGCTATTTCCCCTCTAGATAGTTGTAATTTACCCTTTAGTGGTGCCAATACACAGTAGAGTTAATACTGAGAATGGAGTGATAGCAGATTTGTGGTTACTAAAACTAAACAGCATTTAATTGAATTTCTAACAGATGGAGAACAATTAAATCATTTATAACCTTTTCACAATGAGTTAACTCATAGATAAACCTGGAATGATCAAATAGTTTTATCCAGTCTTCTGCTACAGATTTAGTATTTTCATCTGCATCAACTCTGTTATTTCCTGGCTCAATTTAGTGACTAACATGGCATAAAAGTAACAATTTCTTGATTATTAAAATTCTATTTGCTGTAGATTACAAATAGAATCTATTTTAAAGTCATTACTAAACAAATATCCTGTAACAATAAATTAACATTGAACAACCGTCTTATAAAATCTTGATGATAAGCTTATTAGAGAATTTTAATTCAAAACATTATCACAAAAATAAACAGATACAGCTACCAATTTTTTCTCATTAAAACAACTTTTCGATGTTAAATGATACATCAAATAACTCACTTTTCCGCTAGCAGTCTCTGGCATCTCCTCATAAATCCCACAAGCAAAGTGGGGCACCTGTGAAAAGAACAACAGAGACCTAACCTTGTGGTCATGAAATGGTTTAGCCAGGGTCTCAGTTAAAACCATCAACATCTTCCCAATGTCCAATGGCAGAGAAGACCCTTACCTTCTGTTTCTGAACAGTAGCACTCATTTCTGAGGGTAAATGTGAAACATTTGACCATGAATCAGTATCTTCAAACTATTTCCAGAAAACTGGCCCTTGGAAGAAACATATAGGGAGTGATAGGCAATGGTACCAATATTCACAATCACACATTAAAATATTCATTTGTAAAATGATTGATTTTATTGTAGAAAGATCAAGAACCCAGAGAAGAAAAAACAAAACAAAACAAAAAACACCCTAAATCAATTATATCACCATTCAGAAATGACCACAGTCAATATTTTGGTATGTAGGCTTTCTAATCTATTTATAATCTCTGTGTTTATAACATACTATATATGTAAATAACAAGAAAATAATGTGGATATTTAGACATACTCTTCTGCAATGTGTCTCTTTTCCACTTGGCAAAATATTACTAACTTATTTTGAGGGGACTGAAAATGCTGAATTTTTACTGGTGGAATTGGATTGAAAATCATACCTTGATCCTACAGTCAAAAAGACTTCCTACTAATTTTTTTCCCCAGAATTCAATTGTCCCAAGAGTTAAGACCACATCTCACATAAAAGAGAAAAAAAGCTTATCATGAGCTTGTCATTTAATCAACATGTCTCAGCATCACAATTTTACATCCATATAACTATGTCATTTGGGGATTATTTTAGTGAAAACTTTTTGCTATCAAGAAACAGAGACTCAGCCAAGCATGGCTCACATCTGTAATCCCAGCACTTTGGGAGGCCAAAGCAGGTGGATCACATGAGGTCAGGAGTTCGAAAGCAGCCTGGCCAATAAGATGAAACCCCGTCTCTATTAAAAATACAAAAATTAGCCGGTGTGATAGTGGGTGCCTGTAATCCCAGCTACTTGGGAGGCTGAGGCAGAAGAATCACTTGAACCCAGGAGGCAGAGGTTGCAGTGAGCTGAGATCACACCATTGCACTCCAACCTGGGCTATACGAGTGAGACTCTGTCTTAAAAAAAGAAGGAAAAAGAAAAGAAAAGAAAGAAACAGAGACACATTTGAGGTTTCTCAACGGCAAGGTGTTTTATTGTAATAACATTTGTGGCTGGAACTGGACCTAGAAAGCCACTGGATCTGAGGCAACCCTAGGCTTGGATAGCTGCTTCTCTTTGCACATCTGTCTCATTCCCTTGTTTCTACTAACAGTCTTCCTCTCCTTCATAATTCCTGATTCTCATATGTGGTATGTGACGGCTTTCCCTGTCTCCCTTAACACATCATGGCAATCCTTAATATGTCCTTGTGGCTCCCGTCTCAGTAACCAACAGCTCTCATCTCTTGGTTTCTCACTCCTTCATTCCCAAGAGAGCAATCCTGTTGTTCCTGCTCACTACTTTACACCTCGCTGGTCAGCCTTCTGTCTAGAGTCTATCAATTACTCACTTTTAGGGTAGCTCAATTCTTGGTCCATTCAATTCTGACAGGATGAGGTCAGGGTTATCTGGTAGAAAAGTTGGTCTTGCTTTCAGGAAGGACTATAGGTAGACAGAAGGGAGCATGGTCAAGGCATGCAATAATCAACACTTGTACAAATATCCTTGAAGTCGTCTGGTAAATCATAGAAATAAAATTTCAGATTCAAAAAGTACATACATTTGAAGCATTTTGATGTGTATTGCCAAATTCATCTCTAGCAATGTAGTATTAATTTACATCCTCACCAGCAGAATCAGCATCACCTTTGCCTGCTCCTGCCTCAACACTGCATATTTTACTGCCACCATTTCAATCCCACAATTTTTCTTTTTGATCATTCAAGAGATAAATTTATAGGTAGATAGTTAAAAGGCATGGCCCAAATTTTCTTTTACCAGTATCAGCCACTCCCTTTAAAATGGAAAATAAACATCTTGGGTTCACTAAGGAATGTATTTCCCTCTTTACTAATGAAACGGAGACTCATTTATAGTTGATGAACCATTTTATTTTTTCTCCTGTGATATGTTTGTCCGTATCTTTTTCCTAATGACTTGTTACAGTGGTATTTTTCCAACTGATTCATAATTCTGCCTAGTTTGTATTTTGGAAAGCAGATGGATAACTGCTTTAAAAGTTAGGTTGAAAGTGCACATACCTTCAACAGCAATTCTACTCTGAGGTGTATACCTCAGAGAAGTTCTTGCATTTGTGTAACTGGAGGTGTGCATATTAATGTTCATAAGTGGCATTTTTTAATAGCAACAAAATAGGAATGATCCAAATGTCTATAAAAAATGGACTTTAAAAGAGTGTGACATTATTCAATGGAGTACTAGGCAGCAGTGAAAATAAATGAATTGCAACGATGTCTTAGCTATGCAGTTGTGCAACAAACCACACCAAAACTCAGTGACTTAAAGCAACCCATTATTTTTCTAGAATTCTTTGGGTGGACTGGGCTGTCCATCTGCTATTATGTCTGAGCTCACTCATGAGGCTACATGTAGCTGTCAGGTCAGTGGGGACTGAACTCACCTGCCATAGCTGGTATGGCTGGATCTCTCTTCCCACATGCCTGGATTTCTTCACAGCATAGTGGCCTTAGGGTAATGTTAAGAGGTTGAAAGCAGAAGATACAAGCCCTGAAAGTTGTACCATGTCACTTCTCCTGCATTCTATTAGTCAAACAAGTTATGAGACCACTGCAGCTTCAGGAGATGGGCTTCATCTTTGGATAGAGGGATAACAACTTGACATAGCAAATGGGAATGGACCAAAGGAGGCATGATTCACGGGGGCCATCATTTTAAGAATGCATTATAATAATCTGAGTATTTTATAATCATACTGCTCTTGCTGTCATCTCTGTTCATATTTTCATTAACCATGAGATATAGCTGTTCCAAAATTTGAAGAATTTTTAATATGAAATCTCTATCTGAGTTTTAGGAGGGTGCTTCCCAATAATTTCCTAGATCCCGATGCTCTGAGAAAATCAGTATAATCTGTACTTTGTATCTGCCTGGCTTGTTTTCTAAGATCTCAATATTCCCTGTGGTGGTTAATTTTATGTGTCAATTTGACTAGGCTACAGTACCCAGATATTTAGTTGAACACTTCTGAATGTTGCTGTGAAGATGTAACATGAGATTAACATTTGTATCAGTAGACTTTATGTAAAGCAGATTACTCTCTTTAATGTGGGTAAGCCTCATTCAATCAGCTAAGGCCTTAAGAAAAGAAAAAAAAAACTGACCTCACCAAAAGACAGAATTCTTCCAGAAAACTATCTTTGAAATCAAACTGCAGCTTAACGCTTCCCTGGGTCTTCAGACTACTGATGTACCCTGCAGATTTTGGACTTGGTAGCGTCCGTAATCAATTTTGCCAGTTTCTTAAAATTTATCTCTTTTTCTCTCTCTCTCTCTGTCTCTGCACACACACACACACACACACACACACACACATCCTATTCCTATTGGTTCTATTGGTTCTTATTTCTCTGAAGAACCCTGGCTAATACATTCCCCTTAGAGAAACTACTTTCTTCCTCTAGTTTAATCTACTCGTTTTCTTTATTCTGTTTTCATTCCTTCCTTGCTCCTGTTCTGATAGTATGAATAATGCACATTTTCCAACCCTTCTTGTTCTCTCTTGTTTCTCTGAGCAAATTTGATTTTTACAGACAGTTTCTAGGCACATGCCCATTTAATTTCCTTTTTAGCCTTTGGGTCTGTAATAATTATATGAGGTTGTTTGTTTCTTTATAGCAACCACAAAAGACAGCCTATTCTTTTTATAGTAAGAGATCTCATTCTTTTTGTTTATTAATACATTGATCACTTTATATGGGATAAGCCACAGTTTGAATCTTGAATTAGAAATATATCATCAGAGATTGTGTAATTATCAAATCCAGAGCACTCTGAGATCAGGAAGGGGTAATACGAACAACTAATCAATTTTAATCCACCTCTCCAGATGCGGCACCAACAATTTTAGGGTTGAAATTCACTAGAGCTTTTTAGCATATGTGACTCTTGACTGTCTTTGCAGTTTGAAGTCACAGCTGAGAAATATAATAAACCAACAAAAAGTGTCACTGAACCTTAACCCATATCATGATGAGCCTTCACTGAATCATTTACAGCCCTGTCCCCCTTTCTCTTGTTTTTCTAAAGATTGCACATCTAAAACTCACTTTAAAAAATTCCCTTTTGTCTAAGGATAGCAATGGGACACAATTCTGGCAAATAAGATGAATGCAAAAATTAGCTAAAAAGTGCTTCTTTTCCTGAATTGTCTGATAAGATCTCATGAGGAAGTCTGCCTGGAAAGTGAATGCAATCCTAGAGATGAAGCCACCAATAGTATGATCATGAGGAAAAAAGCAAATTCTGAGGCTGATGTGGCAGAAGGATTGAACGAACTTGAGTCTTTAATGATATTGTTGAGCCTAGGACTTCCTACCCTCATATTTTTTGTTATTTTGCAAAAACAAGAGTTTCCTACTTAAGACACTTTGGTTTGGGTTTTCTGTGGCATACAGTCTAATAAATTTTAGCTCATAAAAAGGTGCTTCAGAATCTAGTAAAACAGACAAATGAACAAAACAATAATCTAAACTGAACACTTCAGTAGTAGTATTAACATTTAAATTTTTGAATCTGTTTTGATTATTCATTCACAAGGTTTCATGTCTATCATCTCTTTTGATCTTTGTAATAGTCCTGGGAAGAAAAATAGATTTTATTATCTTTAGTATACAGATGAGAATATGACGCCAGGAAAATAATGATTTATATATATATATTTTTTTATCCTGGAGGAGACCAGAACCCTGTGCTCTCAATGATGTATCTCACTACAGTCCCTGGCACGTGGTAGATCTTCAATAAACAAATGAATAAATGGTTCATATAAAACATTTGTTCAGAACTCTGCATATATTTTGTTAAATAAATGGAAGTTAACAGCAATAATAACCATGTTAACTTCTTGCCTTAGCACCTATAGGATCCTGTGAATTCAGATTTTCCTTGGTATAGACCTAAAGTTAGGCTCTTGTACAGAAATGGTAATACAAAGACATCCTGGCCTGGCCCAATGGCTCATGTCTATAATCCTAGTGTTTTTGGAGGCTGAGAAGGGAGAATCACTTGAGGCCAGGAGTTTGAGATCAGCCTGGCCAACATAGCATGACCTCATCTTTATTAAAAATAATAGGCTTAGCTACTCTAGAGACAGAGGCAGGAGGATCCCTTGAGCCCCAGGAGTTGTAGGTTGCAGTAAGCCATGATCACAGCGCTGCACTCTAGAAGCCTGGGTGACAGAGTGAGACCCTGTTTCTTAAAAAAATTAAATAAATAAAAGACCTCCTTTGCTGAGTAGTAAGAGACATGAATTTATTTATTATTCTAAAAAAGAGTAGTAAACAAATGCACAAAACTTGGATAAAAAATGTTAAAGATAGTTTTCTTTGATTTAAGATTATAATAAAAAGTGTTTATTTCATTAATTTAATAACTCTCTTAAGTGTTTCAAAAATGATTGTTAAAATATAGAATGGAAGTGACTAAAGCTGACTTGGCTCAGCTGATGGGAGTTCTGTGTTAAATGACAAAGATTCTGGATGTGATTTTTTTGTAGTAATGCCTCTTATAACTATAATTGATTGTGTAAACCGTTCTGCCCATGCTGTTTTATAAACAGTCACACTAATTCCACCAGGCAACTGTTGATATACTCTTATGATAGATAAGGAAACTTAGAGAACATGATGACAGGAACTTCTACCCTGACCAAATGATCACCAGGGTAGCACAAAGAGGAGACTGGCTCAGTGAGAATTTAACCCTGATCCTGCAGAAGTCGTTCATGTGTCATGCTCTGTTCTGCTGATGACTCTGCAGCTGTGGTGTCTCAGTATAGAAAACATGGGGCAGTGGTAGCATCTGCCAGAAAAAGTATGGATTACAGAACAGATCATGTGCAAACTCAGTTCATATACCAAAAGCATTAAGAAGACATAACAATTTCAACCACACAACATGCCGTGCAGGTATTTCAGTCAAATTCCTCTACTAGTTGGCATTCAAAACTGTGACTTCTCTCTGACTTTGCCCTTAACTTCAGCTACATCTTAAATGGTAAAGAAGGAGAAGATAATGCAGTTACTTAGGAAAATCTAACTAATAAATTACATAGGAAATTATAACTGGACAGCCTTCCTTCCAGAGTTTTCCTTAATATCATCACCATCACCTTACATTTGCATGATGTTTTACGATACACATTGTAACTTTTTCATGAGAAGGTGGATATATAATGAGAAAAAACATAAAGCATTGGGACTGAAAAAAATCTAGGTTCAAAATCTAGCTTTTCCTTGATTTGCTGAGTTATTTCAGGTTAATCAGTTAAGTTCTAGATTTCCTTAGCTATAAAATAATACTCATACAAGTAATACAATATTTCATTCAGCTGTTAGGATGCCAAAAACAGATGTCATATGGGCAAACCTTTCATAGGTTATGTGCCCAATTGTTCATGATTATCACTTAATTTTATCCTCACAGCAACTCTGTAAGTCAGTTAGGATTTCCATCCTACCAGTACTCAGCCACACAGCTGTAACAAATCCATTCACATACTCAGGGAACTAAGGATATAAATAGTGCCACAGGCACTCACATGACACAGAAACTCAGTTGTGGTAGCACAGACTCATATGATTATATACCATGACATGGCTGGTAACAGTGACATGGGCAACTGTTTCTCTAAAATGACACAGCACCCCATTCACAGTGTCACAGATAAGACACACATATGGACTTGTTTTATAAGTGAGGGAATTAAGAGTTTGGTAATTCAGATGGTTCACCTAAGGCCATCATAAATGTAAGTTCCAGGATACGAGATAAGGCATCTACTCCTAAGAACTGAGCATTTATTGCATCACCAGCTCCGTTTCAGAAAGGGTGCATCACAAATCCCAATACCCACCACTGTTCTCTTGCGTTACATACCTATGATTTTTGTTGACCAGTGGTTACAATGTAAGCTTTTGCCATAGATACTATACTCTCTGAAATACTTTGGACAGTAGAGTCTGATAATTACAAAACGTCAAAGCTTAGAGGTGATCTTTGATCTTTATAACTCCCTCATATTAGAGAACTCAGAGGGGTTAAATAACTTTCCCCAGGCAGCATAGCTGGTCTGTATCAGAGAGAGGCCAGATCTAGGTTTTGGATGCATCACTCGAATTCCTTTCCCTCCCTCTTCTCAGCAGTGAACCATTCTTATAATCTCAACTGAGGTGCACAATGTGACAGCCATGCTTTTGATGGCATACTGGGGAGGGGTGAGTTAATACCTCTACAGCATGCTGCACACCCTGAATGACAGGTAGAAAAAAAGAACCGTTATTTAGACCCCAGGGGCATGACGTAAGTGTCTACCATGAAGTATTGGTTTAGCTTTCCTGTAATAATGAGAGAAGAAATAAAAAGAGCCAAGAGGAAAACCCATTTTGTTGCCAAACTAATAACTCACATCATCCAACATAAAAACGATTAATGCAATATTTAAAAGAGAAGTTGTAGCCTTGCATGAGGTGATCTATTGGCTAAATAGGTTCTGTGACATTTTGAAAAAGCAAAAAATCGTAATTGTCATACAAGAGGTTTTTAATGGGAGCCCAGAAGGCAGTGGCCAAACCCAGAGAGAAAAGCAACATTAGCAAGCTCAACACTTGTTACTCAGCAAGATAGACCATGACATTTCATTTCCTTCTGCTGTGTCCTCAGATCCAAACTCACTTCCTTAGACTCACTTCAGATTTTAGGTGAAGCCCATGTAAGAGGTTACTGTGGGTCCAACATAGCTGAGCCGCTTCAGAACACTCACCTGTCTGAGAAGATCCTGACATTCCAGTTGGTCTCTTTAACTTAGAGTTATACACATGGTGCTATTTAACTGGGCAAATTCAGCAGGCCACTTCCACTTCCCTTCAAGAGGAAAGAAAAAGGCTAGGACATGGACAAAAGGAGAGGGCAGTATTTATCCTTAGGACACAGGATGAAAAGATGCTTACTCTTGGGTAGGATGTTCTTTAGGGAAAAGCATGTGTGGAGGTGAAGGTGAGCTGGGCTCCTGCCACGAGGGTGACTGTGTGTGTGCCAAAGGAAGCCAGAGAAAACAAATGACTGCTTTCGTTGGGAAAATGTTATTTATAGCATCCTAGAACTTTAGACTGAGATGGAACACAAATCTTGCATGTCACAGATGAGGAAATCAAAGTCCAGGGAAGAGATGTAACTTATACAAATTCTGAGTGGTTAGGGGCAGACTAAAGGAGCCTAGATGTCTTGCCTCCCTCCCTACAGCTTTTATACAACCTCATACAAAGATATATGAGTTATTAAGGAAAGAAATTTTTATCTTAATTCCATCTCTTCTGCCTCCCTTCCCTCTTTTCTCCTTCTTATTTATTTATTTTTATTTTTTATTAAGTTCTAGATACACGTGCAAGATACGCAGGTTTGTTGCATAGGTCAACATATGGCATGGTGATTTGCTGCACCTATCAACCCATCATCTAGGTATTAAGCCCAGTGTGCATTAGCTATTTATCCAGATTCTTTTCCTAGTCCACCCCTGACAGGCCCCAGTGTGTGTTCTTCTCCCTGTACCTATGTGTTCACATTGTTCAGATCCCTCTTATAAGTGAGAACATGTGATGTTTGGTTTTCTGTTCCTGCATTAGTTTGCTGAGGATGATGGCTTCCAGCTCCATCCATGCACCTGCAAAGAACATGATCTCATTCTTTTTTAAGGCTGTATACTATTCCATATGTATATGGTATATATGTACCACATTTTCTTTATTCAGCTTATGATTGGCTTTTGGGTTGATTCCATGTCTTTGCTATTGTGCATAGTGCTGCTATGAATATACATGTGCATATATCTTTATAATAGAATGATTTATATTCCTTTGGGTATACACCCAGTAGTGGGATTGCTGGGTGAAATGGTGTTTCTAGTTCTAGGTCTTTGAAGAATCACCACACTGTCTTCCACAATTATTGAACTGATTTACATTCCCATCAACAGTGTAAAAGCACTCATATTCCTCTGCAGCCTTGTCAGCATCTGTTGTTTCTTGACTTTTTAATAATTGCCATTCTGACTGATAAGAGATGGTATCTCATTGCAGTTTTGATTTGCATTTCTCTAGAAATCAGTGATGTTGAGCTTTTTTCATATGTTTGTTTGATATGTAAATGTCTTTTTTTTTTTTTTTTTTTTTAGATGGAATTTCTCTCTGTCGCCTGGCTGGAGTGCAGTGGTACAATTTTAGCTCACTGCAACCTCTGCCTCCTGGGTTCAAGCAATTCTCCTGCCTCAGCCTCCTGAGTAGCTGGGACTACCAGTGCACTCACTACACCCACCTAATTTTGGTATTTTCAGTAGAGATGGGTTTCACCTTGTTGGCCAGGATGGTCTCAATCTCTTGACCTCATGATCTGCCCCCCTCAGCTTCCCAAAGTGCTGGGATTACAGGCGGTAAATGTCTTCTTTTGAGAAGTGTCTGTTCATGTCCTTGGCCCACTTTTTTATGGTTCTTTTTCTCTTGTAAATATGTTTAAGTTCCTTGTAGATTCTGGATATTAGACCTTTGTCAGATGGACAGATCACAAAAATTTTCTCCCATTGTGGAGATTGTTCATTCTCTTTGATAATAGTTTCTTTTGCTGTGCACAAGCTCTTTAGTTTAATTACATCCCGTTTGTCAATTTTTGCTCTTATTGCAATTGCTTTCGACACTATCGTCATGAAATCTTTGCCCATGCCTATGTCCTGAATGATATTTCCTAGATTATCTCCTAGGGTTTTTATAGTTTTGCATTTTACATTTATGTCTTTAATCCATCTCAAGTTAATTTTTCTATAAGATCTAAGGATGAGGTCCAGTTTCAGTTTTCTGCATTTGGCTAGTCAGTTTTTTCAGCCTCTTTTATTTATTCAGTGTTTATTGAGCAGCTACTACTTGCCAGGGCCTGTTCCAAGACCCAGAGGCAATGTGCTTGATGCAAAATTGATTTTTTTTTCCTCCTTACCTTCACATTCCCAGTATCTATCATCTGATAACTGCATGTAAATACTGAATGAAAAAAAAGGCTCATATACAAGAATGGAAAAGTTAATTATTTCTTTGGAATTAGCCAATGAAATTTTGGCCAGGCCAAGTAAGGTTCTTCTGGACACTAAATTGGATTGAACTAAATTGCTATAGGTAATCTGCATTCAAAGTAATAAGACAGTAATGCTATATTTACCATGCTGAGAGAATTTGACTATTTAGAGGAAATGATTTGCTTTCTAAAGTTTTTTAAAGATGTAGTATTACAGCCTGGTAAAGTATCTGTGTTTCTAATAGGGCTTAAAGGGGGAAATTGCTTGTTGAACATATTTTAACTAAACTAGAGTCACAATAAGAAAGGCAACTGTTTAGCAACTTTGAAACCATTTAACTCACAGTAACAGATGATGCTTGCTGCATTTATCCTATAACTCCACAGTACAGAGGCTTTTAACAAGAGAAGGCATATAGTCTGCCTAAAATTTCAGGACAGATGACTCATGGATATCAATTCATAATTTGAAGCAGGGCAATATGATCACCAGCAGTATTCACAGACAAGATGGATTACTTTGGTTTGGAAATGTCTCATGCAAATATACAGTGTAAACCCAAGGTATAACTATTTTCATATCTCAGATTAATATAATCTTGGCATTTTCAGAATAATATGATATTTGACTCTTCAAGTTGCTAATCACTTGAATACTCTTTACTGCCTCCCAATGCGATCACACCTGGCTCTTTCATTTTCTGTCTTAAGTTAGCAGGAAGTTTTTAACATTCTCATCAGAGACACATTTCCCAGTACTAATCTTAACTTTGATGAAAAACCATGTGTTGAATAACCAGAGATCTTTCTCACTGAATCAGGCTCAGTTTAAATGATTTGGTTAAGGCAATTTAATTGGGAGAAAATAATCCAGACAACAACAGGCAAAAATAATTGGTCAAAAGTAAACACTCTAACCCATACATTGATTTTCACCCTACCTATCAACAATATTGATTTGCTTTAGTTGAGGTTTTGTGACACTTTGTGCATCTTTAAGCAATTTTGTACATTTTTAGATTGAAAATATTTTAATGTTCTCACATTTTGCTGCTAATTCATTTTCCAGCAATTATGCCTACTTTGCAGTATTTCCCAAAAGGTGGAAGAAACCTAAATGTAAAACCAGTTAAACAAAATTATGGTTTGTTGATAAAATGGAATACTATGTGGTCATTGAAAAGTATGTTTCAGAAATACATATCTTGCCATGAAATATTCATAATATGTTGTTAGGCTTAATAAGCAGGTTGCAAAGTAGTTTTTACACTTGATTCTATTGAGATTAGCATATAATATGAGTGTTATACATGTAACACATAACATGTAACGTAAAGAAGGATCTATGAGAGTAAGGAGTTAATGAAATAGTCTTCCAGCATTATGGATATATATGTTCTTCTGCTTGTCTATATTTCTGATTGTCTTAAAATGAGCAATAATTGTTTTGAAATGACAAAATAAAAAATAAATATTTAAAAAGTTGAAAGAAAATATATATTTTTAGAGACTTTTTCTTCTTTTAAAATATCTATTTTTAAGCAATTTTATATGTTTTGCTTAATTGCTTATATTTTTAAAACTTGAAAATTATTTTTTAAAATCAGTTTATATTTTACAATTTCCCTGCAGTGAGTAAATAGTATTAACTGGGATATGGTAATTTACTGGTAATGGGAATTTAGTTTGCTTCCAACATTTATTTTTTTTGAAAAATCACACATGATTCAGAAGAGACACAAAATAAATGAGAACATTTTTTAAAGCAAAAACTTAGGGCAAATTTCTGAAAAAGTGGACAATTAAAGAACATATACAAATTTGTCAGTACTGCTCCATAGCATACCAAAAGTAACAGCAAAAACAGTGATTCAGAAGATTCACTTTCAACCAAATGGTTGCTTTGGGCAATTTATTTTCTACCAATCTGTTTTTATCTACTTCCATCTGAGCATTCAAAGAGTCCACCCATTTCATCATTCAAATAGGGTAGAATACGCCACAGCTGAGGGACATCTCATCTACTCACTGTGTTGCTTGGCTCTACGAGACCCATTGACTTGGAAGACCCTAGCAAATTAATATTAAATTAAATGCTTAAGCATTTAAACCTCTACATAAACATAAATACCAAAAGAAGCATTGATAAAGTCCATGACTGACAGAACTCTTTAAAGGTATGCTGGGAAAGTCTGAAACATAGTGTTCAAGATGGGCCTTGATTTTATGTGAAAGAGAGATATTTATGCATACATAAACTATAGAACTGGGTAGACTCCACACCTACTAGCTTTGGGCAAGTGATTCAATCTCTCTGAGCCTATTTTCTTACTAGCAATATGAAGGCAATACTATATAGAGCTCACAGAGTTGTGGGGACTAAATGATGTGTGGCAGGCAGAATAATGGCCCCCAAAGATGTTCACATCTTATTCCCTGGAAACTGTGAATATATGATATGGTATGATATGATAGGATATGCCAAGAGGGAATCTATGTTGCAGCTAGAATTAAAGTTGCTAACCAGCAGACATTGAGATAAAGGGATTACACTAGATTACCTGGGTAGGTCCAATGTAATCATGAGGAACCTTAAATGGGGAAGAAGAGAAAAGTCAATCAGAATGTACAATGTGAGAAAGACTTGATTGGCTACTGCGAGCTTTGAAAATGGAAGGGGTCTATAAGCCAAGGGACATAGCAGCCCCTAAAAGCTGGAAAAGGCAAGAAAACAGATTTGCCCCTAGAACCTCCAGAAAGAAGCACAGCCCTCCCAACACCTTGATTTTAGCTCAGTGAGACCTCCTTTAGACTTCTGACCTCTAAAATTACAAGACAATAAACTTGTATTATTTTAAGGCACTAAATGTGTGCAAATTTGTTAGAGCAGCATAAAGTTTTGGTAC
>CAUYLG010018170.1:0-17777 GCA_963573385.1 Cacajao melanocephalus
CTGTTTAATAAATGGGGTTGGGAAAACTGGCTAGCCATGTGCAGAAAGCAGAAACTGGACCCCTTCCTGACACCTTACACTAAAATTAACTCCAGATGGATTAGACTTAAACATAAGAACTAACACCATAAAAACCCTAGAAGAAAACCTAGACAAAACCATTCAGGACAGAGGAGTAGGCAAGGACTTCATGACCAAAACACCAAAAGCATTGGCAAGAAAAGCCAAAATAGACAAATGGGACCTAATAAAACTCCACAGCTTCTGCACAGCAAAAGAAACAGTCATTAGAGTGAATCGGCAACCAAAAGAATGGGAAAAAATTTTTGCAATCTACCCATCTGACAAAGGGCTGATATCCAGAATCTACAAAGAACTAAAACAGATTTACAAGAAAAAACAAACAAGCCCATTCAAAAGTGGGCAAAGGACATGAACAGACACTTTACAAAAGAAGACATACATGAGGCCAACAAACATATGAAAAAATGCTCATCATCGCTGGCCATTAGAGAAATGCAAATCAAAACTACATTGAGATACCATCTCACACCAGTTAGAATGGCGATTATTAAAAAATCTGGAGACAACAGATGCTGGAGAGGATGTGGAGAAATAGGAACACTTTTACACTGTTGGTGGGAGTGTAAATTGGTTCAACCATTGTGGAAGACAGTGTGGCTATTCCTCAAGGACCTAGAAATGGAAATTCCATTTGACCCAGCAATCCCATTACTGGGTATATATCCAAAGGATTATAAATCGTTCTACTATAAGGACACATGCACATGAATGTTCATTGAAGCACAGTTTACAATAGCAAAGACCTGGAACCAACCCAAATGCCCATCAATAATAGACTGGACAGGGAAAATGTGGCACATATACACCATGGAATACTATGCAGCCATCAGAAGTGATGAGTTCGTGTCCTTTGTAGGGACACGGATGAACCTGGAAACCATCATTCTCAGTAAACTGATGCAAGAACAGAAAATCAAACACCGCATGTTCTCACTCATAGGTGGGTGTTGGACAATGAGAACACATGGACACAGGGAGGGGAGCATCACACACTAGGGTCTGTCAAGGGGAAATAGGGGAGGGACAGTGGAGGGTGGGGAGTTGGGGAGAGATAGCATGGGGGAAAATGCCAGATACAGGTGATGGGGAAGAAGGCAGCAAATCACACTGCCATGTGTGTACCTATGCAACAATCTTGCATGTTCTTCACATGTACCCCAAAACCTAAAATGCAATTAAAAATAAAATAAAATAAAATAAAATGAAAACAACTTGCAGGATATTATCTACAATAGAAAATCACTTACATGGAATTTTAAAGCATGGTATGTATTGTAAGAGTGTATGTGTGTGTGTGTGTGTGTGTGTGCGTGTGTCTATACATAGATATGAAATAATTGTAGGATAATATGCATGGAAATAGCAAACATCAAACTCAGGACAGTGTTGATCTCTAAGGGATCAAGGCCAAGGCAATGAGATCAAGTGATGGTTACACAGAGCGCTTCAACTCCACCCTATGTTTTACTTTCTCAGCAATAAAATTAGACTGAAGATGGTAAAATGTTCAGTAGGTCTATGGCATTTACTATATTACTCACCACATTTTCTGTACATATTTAAAATATATTTCAATAAAAAGAAGTAGCTTTCCCAGTCATACAAAGACAAACAGGCAATTTGCCAAAACGGATGACAGCAGTTGTTCCAGAGATGTACAATTGTGCGAGTAGAGATGAGGAGGAACAAGGATGATAGGGGAGGGATGTGGAGGTGGTCAATGTGCTTTACAGAAGAGAGGTTCCTCTCTGACACTTTGAAACCAGTAAAATATATAACCCCCCATAAGAACTAAAGAAAGAATTCCACTATATAAGGTGTAAAAACGTTATAAATGATTCATTGTTAATCCAGAAATCAGGTTACTTTACAGAGTGTACATTATCCAAAAACATCATTAAGCTGAAAATACTTACTACAACCCCACTCTTGGTGGTAGTTTCTCTGTATGTGAAGTTGCAAATTGCCCAGGCTAAATAGTATGTGGACATGAGAGGGGTCTGTGAAAAGTGATCCGTAACCCATCCATCTTCCTCAAACACGGAAGTTTCCACTGGCATATTAGATAAAGATAAATAGGTTGCTTGATGCTTGATGCTGATTTTGAAAGTAGCCTTGTAGATTGGCTCATCAAAACAAGGAAATGCCTTTCTGGCATGTGTAGGCGAAAACTGAGTAACACCAAGGAATCTGGAAAAAAGAAAATGACATTCTTAGTTACATTTGTGTTGTGTGTTAAGTTATGGCCACATTACATGCTTCTGTTGATAAATTAATATATTATTTCAAATTGCAGTATTTTTCTGAACCAAACTTAAGTCCATGAATAGCATGAAAGCACAATCCATATGTATTATACTACCCCAACAATAAAAGTTTTTCAGGGAGGTTTCTGTCTCAATTAAAATAAATTATCTAAACCCAGAAAAGTGCTTGTTAGATGAAACTTTACATACTATAGGAAAAACAGCTGACTGGCATCACACTGGCCTGAACTGGGAAGTGATGATTTGCCTTTTTGGTGTGCTTCACTCTCTTCCCTGAAGCTGTGCAACATGTAAAGACAATGAAACCAAAATCCAAAAACTGTCCTCAGATATATGTAGAATACAGACCATCACTTAGGAAATATCTGTGCCCTAAAATTTCAGCAAGACATAGCCTGGTTTTGCTCAGAAAAAGGATTTTAAGACCTGATAAATTCTGGTCTGAATTTTGGCTCCACAACTTTCTTAACTATGCCACCTTGGCAATTATTAAACTTTCCTAAGATGTAGTTGGTCATTGCTGAAAAAATAAATAATCAAGTCTAACTCAAAAAGTATTGTACAGCTTAGAGGAAAAGAAAGGCTGTAAAGCACCTATGACTGTGAACAGCATGGAGCAGTTGCTGATTCATATCTTCAACCTTTCTTGGAGCACAGGAACAAATGTTTATACTGAATAGTCTGGAAAACATTGTTTTTTACTACTTATAATATATGCTATATTAATATATGTTAATATATAAGATGTATATTAATATAAATATATGAATATAATAAATATATCAATGTAAGTGCACATACACATATAGGCATATATACATGTGTATATATGTTATATATATGTATATCTATATATATGTATATCTGAAAACTTGAGTGAAACATGTATATTTATATACGTATATATATATATATATATATATGTAGATCAAGCTGTACAGTCTTATTAAAATTCCTACAGAAAGCACCTTCTATATTCTTTCATGGTTATGGTTACAAATGAAGGCAAAGATTAAGTACTTTAAGAAGGACACTCTTCAGCCGGGTGTGGTGGCTCATGCCTGTAATCCCAGCACTTTGGGAGGCCAAGGCAGGTGGATTATGAGGTCAAGAGATCAAGACCATCCTGGCCAACATGGTGAAATGCCATCTCTACTAAAAATAAAAAATTAGCTGGGCATGGTGGCACGTGCCTGTATTCCCAGCTACTCCGGAGGCTGAGGTAGGAGAATGGCTTGAACCTGGGAGGTGGAGGTTGCAGTGAACCAAGATTGCACTCCAGCCTGGGGACAGAGCGAGACTCCATCTCAAAAAAAAAAAAAAAAAAAAAAAAGTTCCCTCTTCTAAATAAGAAAACATTCATGGCAAAGGTTAATTAAAATTTTAAAATAATACTAGTTACAAAATTTGATATAAGGCAAGTCAATATTAGACTGTTAACAGAATATTATTGAGATCTGAAGCAATTTCTTTAAAAGGCTTATTCCTCCATAAGTAGGTCTGCCACCATTCCTCTCTCCATTATCCATGATATACATGGTTAATCTAACATGGCGACTTTCCCACTGAACCCAAACTCGGCCTCAAAATTATTCTCAGCACAGCACTTCGGGCAACTACTACCAATCAATACAGGTTGACATGCGTATTGAATCTTATTGGCTATCCCTAGCTCAAAGCATGAGGTACAAATTTTACGCTATTTTTAAATTATAGCTTACATTGATCATTGAGGGCCTAATTTCTTAAAGCTTAGTTTTAGAATAAAGAAAAATAAAACCTTTTAAAGATTAATTGTTATTCTCACAGACAAGGTTTTTGAGAGTTATCTTGGAAATAGCATCGGGCTGCTACACACCAGGCTTGGTTAAGTAACTTAACTGTCTGACCCTGTTTTTTCCTTAGTAGAAGGAAAATATAATGTTTTCTAGGCTTCCCTTACAAAAGTTAAAATGATAAAATGAGATAATATATGGAAAATAAATTTTAACTGTAAATCATACAAATATGAGGTTAAAGCTGGAAGCAATATTAGAAACAAATTGTCCTACTGTCCTAAATTTCTAAGTCAAAAAAGTGGATCTAGTAGGATTAAGTGATTTGTTTGAAGTTACACAGACAATTAGCACAAAGCTGGGTCTAGAACTCACATTTTCTGAATTACATTTCAAAACAGTACAATTAATTTTTAGCCATAATTTATAAACAATGTCTTAATTCAGCTGTAGGTAACAAAGATTCTTCTTTCCCAATTTGCCACTATCATGGTAATATTTTTCTTACTCTTTTCTGCTGCTAGTAATATACTTTCTGCTTAATGAAATGTCAGAACCTTTTAGTTAAAATGCACCTATTTATAATTTTGTCTATGTTTTTATCTTACATAATGCTTGTGAATCTTATCTTTCATCTTATTAATTAAAATGTCTATTGAGCTTGATATTTCTCAGTGGGCTATTTAAAAGATGCCTATCAGATTTTATATATGAGCCAAAGTTATTCCCTTTTAACTTTGAAATATCTCAGAACTCAATTTCAATCACTGAATGAATATTGTCTGCTATCTGAGAGCTTTATGCTATGCAGGTTGAGTATCTCTTATCCGAAATGTTTTGGACCAGAAGTGTTTCAGAATTTGGATTTTTTTAGATATTGGAATATTTGAATTACATACTACCAGCTGAGCATCTTTAACCCAAAAATCCTAATAAAAAATGTTCCAATAATTTCCTTTGAGCATCATGTTCATGTTCAAAAAGTTTTGGGTTTTATAACACTAGATTTTGGATTTTTGGAGTGGGGATACTCACCTTGTATTAGGTACTCTGTATAATTTTTTAAGATATTACCAATTTTGTATTCAAGGCCTTTGCAGTCTAATTGAAAAATATATTTTCCATTATATATATATATATATATGTATAATATTTTTCATGGGAAATGAAAGGACAACTAATAATACTAGGGGAAGAGTTCTACAGGAGTTCAACAGAGAGGATGTAATTAGAATGAATTAGCCTTTAAGTAAAAATCAAAGATGTCTTTGATATTAAGTAATTAGTGGATAAGAATTTATTAGGTGTAAAAGATGTAAATACCTCTGGGCTAAGGATAATTTGATAGAACAAATATTTATGCAGAGAAAAAAACATAGTGCAGTCTCTTTTTGCCTTACCAAGTAAGTAAGTATGTTAGGGAAGGTAGCAATTTAAATCACTGATCCTCAGGGTTGAAAAGAACTATAAAGATCACCTAGTGACTTCTTCTGCAATTAATATTCTTAATGAATTCATACACACAGTATATATCTATGCACAGAGGGCCACCATATATTCTGATAATGTCTAAATGAGGAAATACCAATTTCACAGTCTGGCACCTGAAGATGATTGCAATTGAATTTCAATTCAGTATTTAGAAAATCAAAAAAGTCCCTTGGTAAAGAAGAGCAGTTAGACTAGATTACATGTAAGGTCTTTTCCAAGCTTGAGATCCTATAACTGAACAAAAATCAGAAATAAAATATTCCCCATATGTGATACGTTTTTAAAGATATTAAATTACACTACCACTAAATAGCTTTTTACTACAAGTTCTATAATGCATTTGCTTCTTTTAATCATTCATTTCTGAGTATTCAATACTGGGGAGAAAAAGATAAATATATATGCTTCCTTCCTGCAAAGAGTTTCTATGCTAATAAAATAAATTAAACATATACCTGGACAGGTATTATACAAAAAGCCATGACAAAGAGGGAAAAAATGTATGAAGAAATTACATTCTCCTAAAGCAAAGTTTCTCAATGTTGGCACTACAGACATTTTAGACTAGATAATTATTTGTTATGGGGACTGTCCTGTGCCTTAAGGGATCTTTAGCAGTATCCCTGGCCTCTACCACTAGATGCCAGTATCATCTCTCCCCAGTTGAGATAGGCAAAAATGTCTCTGGACATTGCAGATATCCACTGTAGGAAGAAATTGTCCCAGTTGAAAGCCACCAGCTTAAACCATTCAAAGAAGGTTTTATGAAAAAGAAAGCATAAGAATTGGTCTTAAAACCTGGGTAGAAGTTTAAAGGTCAGAGTTGGATGGAGAAATTAGTGAGTTGACTCTAGACAGCACAGAAATAAGCCTTCAATAAAGTTTTCACTCACATATTAAGTTTGTGCCCTGTCTGCTGTCTTGCAGATTCTGGTTACATCAGATCTCAGTATTTCAAGTTCATCTGTAACATCTTTTTCACCCTTGATACTCTTTTTTTCTAAAAAAGAGAGCCAGTTTCAGGTCAGTGCCCTTAACAGGCAACAGTGCCTGTAGAATTTCAAAAATATAATTTTGTCTTCACTGCATATATTTTATGGTTGCCTTCAATTGGTGGAAGTGAGACTTCTCTTCTGCTTACTGTCATTACAAACATCAAAGAGGCCCATAGCAACAGTGATTTTGAGAATAAAATAATGAGTTTGGAGTGAATTTGTGGTGAGTTTGAGGTGGTAAGCAGGATACCAAGTATAAGAAATACAAAAATTAATTAAAAATAGAAATATTTTAACATATATGTAGTATAGACATAAAAATATATGTAAATACTGCAAAAAGTAAAACAAAACAGCAAAAGGCAGAAGGTAATGGGATAAATATTTTGTTATCTGTTATGCTCCTGCTTTTTTAAACAAAATCGTTTTTATCTTTTAATGAATCTGTCTGTTACCATAAAAAATTCCACTTTCAAAAGTGACATTCTGGGAGTGTGATTCCTAGAATGTCATTTTAGCATAACTGGAAAAATGTGCATAACATACATGTATTTTAATTCTCTTCTATCTAAAATAAATTATTTTCTTAACAACTTGTCTATTTGACATTTTGGTTGAGCTAAGAAGGAAGGCTTAAAGCTCCGTGTTGCCTCTGAAGGATATAGAAAATTGATTTCTTCTTATTTCTGCGGAAGTTCACTAGGCAAGCTACTTGTGTCAAGTCATTATGATAACATTCAGCAGAAGTAATGCATTAATGTTGGTTGATATTGCCAACAAATTACAGTATGTGATACAAAACAATTTCTGCTCTATTATTTTCAGTTTGCCTTTTCATAAAGGTAAGATATGCAGAGGAAACAAACATTTGCATAACATGGTTAGTATTCAGATTGATTCAAGGCATTTCGCCGTGGAATCCACCAAAACCAAGAGAACCTCACAAACAGCATGGATCATTTGAAAGGTTTCCTTTTTGGCCACGTCTATGCATAACACAGTGGAAAATGATTTTGAACCTACTTCTATAGCAACTGCAGTTTCTCTAATATTGCAGTAGTTTAAGATTGGTGATAAAAACTCCCAAGACCTAAAGAAAAGTTTCAATGGAACATCTAGTTACTACTCAACTGAGTGCAGTAAGCGGACTGTTACAAGGTCATGGAAGTTACACATGTCCCATTTTAAATTGTTAATCCAAAATGCAAATTGTTACCCGATGACAAAATTCTTTAAGCCAAAATGGGTCGTTGTTTAGACTGTGTGTTTTTATGCACTTCAATGAGTCATTAAACCTCTGCTATTTCAGAAGGGAAGTACTCCTGCTGAATATTCAATACTATAAGCAAGTGTGTAGTCTATTTTTTTTAAATAACCATTGGAGTAAACTAAAAACATAAGGCAATAATGCCAGCAATATGTATGTAGGAAGTGGTGCATATGTGAATAATCGTGTTATAAAAACAGAGCATAATATTCATAATTGTTTCAGCATTTATGTACTAAATATGCTTACCAAAAATAAGTACTGAGTGCTTGATCATCATTGTTGAAGGGTATTATGAATGCATTAAAATAACTTTCCCAGGTCATAATATTAGGTTTTCATAAACATAAATAAAATTAGTGTCTGAGATTCATTTGCTTTTTTTTTTATTGGAGAGAGGCAAAACATTATATAAGTAATAGAAAGTACTGCTGTTGTCAAAACTCACATAAAGTCTTGGGAACAATATCTAGTGACTGAGATACCTTTCCTTGGTACTTACGGCTTTTCTTCTTGCTGTACTGGTGCCCTGCTAACCCTTCCGTCTCTGGTTCCCGCTACTCTCACTGCTAATAGAGAGCAGTGCTGAAATCAGAGAGTTGTGTGTTTCTTTTGTTTCCCTCAGTCTTTCTGCTCACTCAGCCCTCTCCATCTCACAGTATTTGATCCAAGCTGGGGGATTCTCTGGCTGAAATACCACAACCTTTCTTTTCTTTCTCTTCTGTCTGGTAACCAGGCTCTTCTTCCTTCCCACCTTCTTTTCCCATTCCCTGTCTTGTGAACTCTGCTTAGACGGGAAAAACAAACATTAGCCAAAGGAATGGCCACGGTGACCATTTCTCTACTGTTCTGTCAGCAAGGGGAAACCCTAAAACAAGAATGTTGGCTCTACACAACCTGGTACTAGCCCAAGTAATAGAACTCCAACCATAGAATAATAAAATTATATTTAATAACCACAGATGTGCTTACCAATTATCAGACAGTGTTCTAAGTGCTTTATTACTGATGCAATTGTCACAACAACCCTGTACAATAAAATATCATTATCTCCACTTTCCAGATGAGGACACTAGACACACAGCAATTAGGAAATCTGGTCAAGGTCTTAAAGCTAATAAGTGGCAGAGTCAGGACATGAGGCCAAGCAATCTGGTTCCACAGTTCCTGCTCAGGAGGAAGAGAATGACCACACTAAATACACACACTTTTCCATCCAGCAACACAACAAAAGTGGACTATTTTTTTCAAGATATAAGATTTTTTACAATAATCTATTTTTAAAAGATGTTGAAAGTAACCAACAATCATAGTTTTTAATCTACTTTCTTTGTCTATCCTCTGACCTTTTTTTTAGTTGTATAGCCATGAGGAAAGATTTGAATGATTAAAACAAAACTTCATCCTGCAGCACACACATAGGTGTGCACTGGGAGGAATTAATTTATCCTGTCCCTGTACAACTGGGGCCAGAGCTCCATAAATGTCAGGCCCACCCAGGCATTCAGAGGCTTGAAGGCAAAGAGGACAGGAAGAGTGAGCCTGGGTTCTTCACCCTAATTCAGCGCCATGCAACACTGCCAATCTTACTCTACTCTCACAGTTCCACCACCATCATGCAGCTGTGCCTGTTTATATATCATTTCAGGTTGTTCAGGAAACTGGAAAAAGCAGGAAGCATTTTTCGCATTTGAATTTTGCAAAATTCTGCTCAATAAAATTCTATCTGTGGGAGAAAGTATGCAGTCTCCTGTAGTAGAAAGTAGGATGTCACGGAACTTTGAAAAATCCTGGTGGAGCTGGCCATTAATGTAAATCTGGGAGGAAGTAAAGAACATGCAAAGAATTAAGAAATGATGATGATGATGGTTATGATGAAGATTATGATTGCTGGGGGTTGGGAGGATGAGCATGGGGGCAAAGGAGGGATGCCCTTCCTTACAGACATAAAACATTTATGCCTTAAAGGTAAATTCTTTCTTCCTCACTTTTTTATCACTCTTTGAAGTCCCACTTAAAGAGGTAAGTCCTATTTTTGTAATCATATTGACCAGATGTCACCATCCTCAAGCACACCTAAAACATCGTCCTGCATTGTTTTCTCAAGCCCATCCACACAAACAGTGGCAACAATCAGAAACAAACATGTTGTACATACCAAACAAATACTGGGAAAGCAGTATCAGGTCCATCCTTATTTGAAAGAGATCCAAAGCAGATAGGCTCAGTTTGGAGTTGCATTGAATAAATAAAAACAAAGGCAACTGCACAGGCAATAAAAGCAAAAAATAGACAAATGGGATTACATCAAACTAAAAAGTTTCTGTACAGCAAAGGAAATAAGCAACAGAGTAAAAAGACAACTTACAGACTGGAAGAAAATATTTGCAATCTGTATATCTGATAAGTGATTAATAACCAAAATATATAAGGAAATCAACTCAATGGCAAGAAAACACACAACCTGATTTTTTAAAGTGGTCAAAAGACCTGAATGAAAATTTCTCAAAAGAAGACATACAAATAGCCAACAGGTATATGAAAAATTGTTCAACATCACTAATCATCAGGGAAATGCAAATCAAAACCACAATGATACATCAACTCACACCTGTAAGAATGGCTATTATCAAACAGACAAAAAATAACAACCGTTAGTAAGGATGTGGAGCAAAAAGAACCCGTGTACACTATTGGTGGAAATTAGTACACTATAAATTAGTAAAGCCATGATGGAAAACGGTATGACCGTTCATCAAAAATTAAAAATAGAACTACCATATGATCTGGCAATCCAACTATTGGGAAATTATATACCCAAAGAAAAATAAATCATTATGTTGAGGCCGGGAGCAGTATCTCACGCCTGTAATCCGAGCACTTTGGGAGGCCCAAGCAGGCAGGTCATGAGGTCAGGAGTTTGAGACCAGACTGTCCAACATGATGAAACTCTGTCTCTATTAAAAATACAGAAAATAGCTAGGTGTGGTGGTGTATGCCTGTAATCCCAGCTACTCTGGAGGCTGAGGCAGGAGAATTTCTTGAACCTGGGAGGTGGAGGTTGCAGTGAGCCAAGATCATGCCATTGCACTCCAGCCTGGGTGACAGAGTAACACTCTGTCTCAAAAAAAAAAAAAAAAAAAAAGAGAAAGAGAAAGAGAAAAAGAAAAGAAAGAAATAATTATGTTGACAAGATAACTGCAACATGTTTATTGCAGCATTATTCACAGTAGCCAAGAACAAGAACCAACCTAAGAGTTCATAAATGAATGAATGGATAGAGAAAATGTATATACACACTAATGAAATGCTATCCAGCCACAAAAAGAAGAAAATCTCGTCATTTGGGACGACATGGATGAACTGGAAGACTTCATGTAAGTGAATAAGCCAGGCATAAAAAGACAAATATTGCATGATCTCAGTCATATGTGGAATCTACAAAAGTCACCCTGATATAATTAGAGTAGAATGGTGAATGGAAGTTACCAGACATTAAGAGGTTAGGGGAAGAATGGAGTGAAGGAGCTGCTGGCCAAAGGATATATAATTACTTACATTAAAGGAATAAGTTCGAGAGATTTATTGTAAAGCAGGGTGACTACAGTTAATGGCAGTATGTTATGTTCTTGAAGAATGCTAAGAGAGTGAATGATAAGTATTCTCACCATAAAAAGAGCTGTGCAAGGTGATGCCTCTGTTAATTGGCTACATTTGTTCCAAATATATGCATACTTCAAAACATTAGGTTATACACAATAAATATATACAATTTTATGTCAATTAAAATAATTTGAAAAAACTGTATATTTAATTATTATCCAGGGTGATCAAATCAAGTGACACTACAGA
Organism: Cacajao melanocephalus; assembly: GCA_963573385.1. Taxonomy (NCBI): domain Eukaryota; kingdom Metazoa; phylum Chordata; class Mammalia; order Primates; family Pitheciidae; genus Cacajao; species Cacajao melanocephalus. The sequence continues at coordinate 11,732 of CAUYLG010018170.1, forward strand.
AAACACGGCAAGACAAACACCAATTGCATAAATTTTCTCCCTGAGTGAGTCATTATTAAATGGTCAGAGCTTCTTTTTTAGTAAACATTGTCTAGATATGGTTTACTGGTGGTATTTTGAATTGTGTTCAAAATCCAGCACTGAACTCAGTTTTGCCATATGGTTATGTGAGCCTGACATAAAAACAATGAGGTAAGTCCAATAAGGAATCATACATAGAAAAAAGTTCTTACAGAAACAAATGGTTCTCAAAAGATTTTTTCAGTTCACAGCCCTCAATAGAGGAACATCCTACTTGCTCATGCTAAGCTATCTTCTTACCAAAGTGAATGGGAGAAATGAAGCTGCTTTCAATCTAAAACTAAGGTAGTGAATTTCTTGTTTTTATTAACTATCATGAGTATTAATTCATTCTGAGAAAATTAGAAAGCATTGAATTACACACACTAATACCACAGTAGAGCAAATGCCTACCCAGAGATAAAATCCTCCATTCTCTCCCCAAGATTTTTGCAAAAGGACGGTCCCAATTCTCTTTGAGAACTACCACTATTATTTTCCCATTTTACTTGGAGACGATAGTTTCTCTCTAAACAATCCTTTATAAAAAAGGACCTCCTATTTTCAATGTCATCTTGCACTTTGGCATGTTATAGACCCTATCAAAGTTTGTCAAGGAAAACAGTCTCCCTTTTGAAATTGAATAGAATGTTCTTTATCTTGGCTATATTTACCTTTCAATCCAACCATCTGGATCTAAATTAAGGTACCCTACTTTCAACATGGGTGTGCTCTCCATCTGGCTACCCAAAAGCGGCAATTATTTCAGGTAAATGAACATTTTATCTAATGCTAAGCAAGCATATTATCGTGTCATAGACTATGGCATAAATACACATCCATTTTTATCTGCCTGCTGCACACCTAGTTGATGAAAAAGTGAGTATGTATTCTGCCTAATTTACTGCTTGGTTTGTAAACATTTTGATTTTAAGAGAATTTATTTTCAATATTCAACAAGTGTAGTAACCAAAAGTAGAGAATTTGTCTCAACTTCAAAAAAACCTTGGGCGTCAAGGGGGGCCTCATCTTCTAACCTTTGTACACTACAGTATGGAAACCAGGAAAAGCAAGTCTTCCCAGTTGTACAAAGCCAGGCTACCTACAACACCGAGCGGGGGATAAAACCTTCCAGGGATCCAAGGTATATAGCACACAGTGGAATTTAAGTTTCCTGCCGTCACCAAAATTCTTTTGCTCAGATCTCTGAGAAGCGAGTTGAAGAATCAGAACTGATAGGATTTTAACGAGTTATTGTTTCCACATAGGCTAAGAGAAGTGGACTACATGGTAGTATTGCTCTTTTAAGCATTTCAAGTTGCTCAATATGACTTCCTTTGCCAGATTAAATATTTGTTTTTATTACAGATATTATCCTATAATTAAATTGACAAAATCATATCTAGCTAAAGACCAAAATATTTAATTATTAATCAAATAAAAATTCAGTGTTTGCATCTGTGTCCTATATGAAAGTGAGTTTTAAAACATCAATTTACATTGCATTTTGTGGACAAACTCATCGATAAAAGTATAACCCTATCTGAGATGCTGATATGGGTCTGTTTAAAAATGCTCCAAGTGGCTTTAGTAACAAAAAAAAAAGTTTAATAAATAGAAAGTTTACATAACTATGAAATGGTTTATTAGATTCATTTCTTTTGCCTTATCAATTCCAGCAGAAACATCCAAGAAATTATCAGTACTCTGGTAATAATAATGAAGAGGGAAAAAAATGAGGAACAAGGATTTTCTCTAAGATGCTGTTTAGAAATAAAACAATCCTGGGATTTTTAGAACACTGAGTCCTGCATTTCTACTGGGATGAAGAGTTTAACTATATATGAACTAGGTTAAACTTCCAACCAACTTATTTACTTCTTTGGGGAAAGCTGCAGGAGAGAGTTTGAATACAAATATGCACTAGGGGTAAAAGAAATCAGTTATGGGTCAAGCAGAAACATCTGGTCTTTTTAAAAGTCCTGTTAATTTGAAAGCACTGACCAAAACAAACGCAGTTCTGCCAAATATATTTTGGCATGGCTCAAAAAACAGGATTTGTTGAAAGCATTTATTTCACCACAGCAAGATGTATCAGTAATGATATGCAACTCCCACTATTGACATTTTGACATAACAAGCTTGTTCTTAAACATAGTATGCAAATTTGTTTTCTATGCCATTCCCCCATATTTGATATAATTCTGGGTTTAAAAATATTTTTAATCTGTATTCTTTAGAACATGTTAGAGGAAGTGGTAGAAGGGGGTTTAAATTATCCATATTTGATGTCAGGAGTTAGAAAGTGAATAATTTATACATTCACTCCTAGGAGGTTTTAACTGTCATACAACTACTAAAGCATTGGGCATTTTATTTATAGGAGGTTACTTCATAGAACTCTATAAATAATAAAACTTTTGCTTACTTTCACAACACATTGCAATTTCCACAGCCTTTTACACAATAACTTCTTCTGAGAGGTTCCAAACACCATAAGCTCTGTCTGGCCCAGGGATTAGAGAACCAGAGTTCAAGTTCTACTTCTCCACTGACAAGCCTGCTGACCTCCAGGGCCCTGGGCTTCTCTGAGCCCTAGTGTTCTGCTGTTGTGAGAATCAACTGAGAAAAGGAGAAGCTCTGCCTCATTACTGATCTGTAACCTGCCTCCTCTTCTAAAGTTGTTGGTTTAATTTTTAAGCTCACTTTGGTTGTGCATCTTCCCTATAGTCATTTAATTAATCGAAGTTATTTTAGCAATGAAGGAGTTAGAGCAAAGAAGAAGAATCACTTACTCATTCAACAATATACCTGAGAGCTCACTGCCACAAGACACTCATGACAGCTAGCATTTATGGTGGACGCTCTATATGCCAGGCACAGGGGTAAATGCTTTGTAATGCATTCACTCATAGACATCTATACCAATACTAAAGTAGGATATTATTATTGGTATCCCCAAGTCAGAATGAAAAGTCTAGGCTCTAGAGCCAAACTCCCAGGGTCTAAATCTGTGCTTTGTCTGCTCACTGTTGGTGATCTTGGTCAAGCTATGTGACCCACCTGTGCCTCCATTTCCCCACTTGTAAAATAGGGAATGCTGATAATAGCATCTACCTCATAGAGTTCTTGTCGGATTGACTTCATGGGTGTGCAATAAGTACTAGAAGTAGTCATGTCAGGAAAAGGTTAATTACCTTCCTCAAACCTTCACCACAGTTAGATGAACAGCAGAGATTTGAACTCAGTTCTATTGGATTATGAAGTCTGAGCTCTAAACAAGTGATGAAAAGCTCCATGGCCTCTTAGAACTTTTTTTTTTAATACAAGACTACCCAAACGTAAAACCCGCCAAAGACACTCACTAACAAGGCATTTGAGACTGACCACTAGCTTTTCCACCCTTCACCACTGGAATCATCTCCAGAGACAGCAACTCATGAACAAACAACTGGAGTCGCCCTGCCTTAGCACAGAGCTGGCAGCGCCCGCGAGGCTACATCTCCCTGGCTTTGGCCTTTGTAACCTCCACCCCTGTCCGGGTTCTCTCAGCCTATCTCTGGAAACCACTCTTTTCCCTCCGAATCTCAACTTGAAGTTTGGGGAAACTTTATTCAGCCAAAGCCCATCCTCTGCTCTGCACCTGGCAGGGGACTACTAATAGTCAGGGGAGATGGGCATGTTGGGGCGGGGGAGAGACGGTGTGTCCCTGACCTGCCCTGACATCCTAACCTGGACGCGATGCTGTCTTGACCTTTGGTGCTCATGTATTTTCCCTCGACAGTAACTTGGCAAGCTTTTCATGTCATTCTGGCATCGCTCAGATTACCAGCTACGCTTCAGAAAAAGAGCCCTGCGTTTTGATGGCTAAGGAACTCTGAAGGGAAGAGGAGAGGTCTCGGCTAGAGGAGGGGGCAGCATTCATCTTTTGGCACTGGTGAGTCAGTTTGCGGAGTTGACAGCAGCAAGACCCCGAGGCATCTACGAGACCCCGAGGTTCTGACTGCCCTACCCAGCTTTCGTTTCCTTCCCCCACCCCTGGCTTCCCGGGTACTGGAAGCCAGCTGGGTCCCCGGGGTAGCCGGCCGCCTGAGGTTCCAGCCGCGCGGCGGGGTGGGGCAGCGCGGGGCACCGCCTCCCTCCATACCTTCTCTCCCCGTGGAGCACATAGGAGCTGCGGAAGAAGCCCAGGAGCTCATTCTCAATGAGCGCGTTGTAGATAATCTTCAGATTGTAATTCCTCTGCGCGTCCAGTGTCCTATTCAGCACCACAACTAGGACCTGGGTTTGCGGATAGAGGAAAAAACCGGCCACTGGGACAGCCCCGAACGCCCTGTCCTCTGCCAGCTGCACCTTCTCCACTGCCACTCGGGAAGCGTGCAGCACTACGTAGCGGGTGGCGTTCCGGCACGCGATCTCCACGTTGACCTCCCCGGAGAAGGTGAAGTTCTCCATGAAGGCGGTGAGCATCAGATTGTAGTGCAGCGGCTTCAGGTTGCCCGACAGGCGCAGCTGCGTCCAAGGCTGCCACGGCTCCCGCTCCTCCTCCGACGGCGGCTGGGCGGACGGGGTCCCCGGACTGGCCACCCCACCAGCCTCGGGCTGCGAGGAGTCCCCGCCTGCGTGGTGGTTGCGCCGGGCCGATCCAGGGAGGCTCCCGTTGCCGCTGCGCTCCGGAAAGCCCGCGGGGCCACCGTCGGCGCCTGGCGTGGCACTCGCCCCGCACTCGTCGAAGCGCAGGCTGAGCAGCACCGCGAGCATGGTGACCGCGAGCAGTGCCACGAGGGACACGGCGAAGGCCAGCACAAGCCGCCTGTGTACCGCGATGTGGCGCTCCGTGGTGCGGGGTCGCACTCCCACGGAGTCTGCCCACGGGTCCGAGAGCCCCCTGCCGCCAGCCCGAAGCGCGGCGTCGTCTTCCCCCATCGTGGCTGCGAAGGGTGAGCTGCTTTTCTCGGCCCCCTCCTCCTCTTCCTTCTTCTTCTTCCTCTTCTTTTTCTTCTTCTTTTTCTTCTCCTCCTCTTGCTCCCCTAGCTCGCCGTCCAGGGCCATCACACCGCCTCCTCCTCCTCCCCCGCCCCCTCCGGCACCCCCCGCGAGCGGGCCACCGGGGCCACCGCCAGAGCAGGCATGGGAGAGCGCACGCGGGCCGAGCGCGCGCGACTGAGAATGCTGGCCCTGGTTCTTTTAAGACGGGTTCTGGCCACCAGCGACGGCAGCTTCAGCGACCCCCATCAGCCCCGCCTCACTCTGGACTCGGGCTGCCAAGGCGCCGGGCTGCGAGCTCTGGGACGCGCCCAACTTAGAAAGCGTCTTGCTTGCCCAGCGCGCGCTACTTCTCGGGCGAGCACCCGGCGCTGGGGCACATGCTGCTCCCGCCCCTGCGCGCCTGCGGCTCCCAGCTGTCCCTCCCCTGCGCCGCGCTCTTGCCTCGCTTTCCGCGGGAGCCTTCCAACCGGTCCTCGGCTGGGGAGAAGGACGGGAGCAGTGGGGAGAGCGAGGGTGTGGAGGGGGAAGTTAGGGCTTCCGCTTTCTCCCCCACTCCAGCAGCGGCGTTCAGTCCTCTGGGTGGAATGTGCTCGCAGCAGCAGTGACGGCAGCCACAGCACAGGAGGCACCCGAGCCATACACCCGCAGCTGGAGAAGAGAGGATGGCCGAGGTGGGAGAGACTAGAGTGAACCAGCAGGAGGAAGTCCTAGGGCCGCGAAGCTAAGACGGAGATCCGTCCGGGAAAAGCCTTCTCCTCCACCCTGGGCACTTTAAGAGGCGGTGGCGGCAAACCGCAGGAGGTTGCAGACCCGACAGCGAGCCTCCCTCTTTCCAGTCCTGCTCTGCCCTCCGGAGATGACAAGTGAGAAAGAAGTGTCCGGCCGGGCCATCCCCTTCAGGTAGATGAAGCTCTGGGTTTGCTCCATATCCCCAGGGGGAGAGCCGAAGTGCGTATGTGCGAGGGCGTGTGCATGTGTGTGTGCGTGTGTGTGTGTG
>CAUYLG010018174.1:0-66345 GCA_963573385.1 Cacajao melanocephalus
TTCGTTCATTCCTTTTTACCCTTTTTTCTCTAATCTTGCCTTCTCGTTTTATTTCATTGAGTTCATCTTTGACCTCTGATATCCTTTCTTCTGCTTGGTCAATTCGGCTGTTGAAACTTGTGCATGCTTCACGAAGTTCTCATGTTGTGTTTTTCAGCTCCAGCAATTCATTTATATACTCTAAGTTGTCCATTCTCATTAGCATTTTGTTAAATCTTCTTTCAAGGTTCTTAGTTTCTTTGCATTGGGTTAGTACATGTTCTTTTAGCTCACAGAGGTTTCTTATTATCCACCTTCTGAAGCCTGATTCTGTCAGTTCATCACACTCATTCTCTGTCAGGCCTTGTTCTCTTGCTGATAATGAGCTGCGATCCCCTGTAGGAGAGGCATTCTGATTTTGGGTGTTCTCAGCCTTTTTGCACTGGTTTCTTCCCATTTTTGTGGATTTATCCACCTGTCGTCTTTGTAATTGCCAACTTTCAGATTGGGTCTGAGTGAAAGTCCGGCTTATTGGTGATGAAGTTTTTTCCATTTCTTAGTTTTCCTTTGGCAGACGCCCCTTCCCCACAGAGCTTGGCCTTCCCAGGTTCAGCTGTGCTTACTGTGAATCTCTCGGTCCTCAGCACTTCCAATTGCTGTTCTCCTTGTGGGGGTGGGACCAGCCGAGCCCAACTCAAAGGGTGCCCAGTTGCATATACTCCGCACTGAGAAGTGCTGCGCCATGCCGGGGCGCCAGCAAAACAGCTGCGCTGGCCAAAAGAGTTGCACTGGCAACCCGTGTGGCTCCTCCGCCAGGAATCTCCTAGTTTGTGAGCCACAGAAATTTGTCTGAAATTGCGGCGTCCACTCGCTCTCTGTGCTTTCACTGGGAGCTACAATCCTGAGCTGTTGTTAATCAGCCATCTTGGATCTCTCCGCCCAGTGATGAAGTTTTTTCTGTTTCTTAGTTTTCCTTTGGCGGATGCCCCTTCCCCGCGCAGCTGGACCTTCCCGGTTCAGCTGTGCTTACTGTGAAACTCTCAGTCCTCAGTGCTTCCAATTGGTGTTTCCTTGTGGGGATGGGACCAGCCAAGCTGGACTCAGAGGGCACCCCGTCCGGTATACTCTGCACCGAGAAGCGCCATGCCAGGGCACCGGCAAAATAGCCGCGCTGGCCAAAAAAGTCGCGCTGGTGACCCATGTGGCTCCTCCGCCGGGAATCTCCCAGTCTGTGGGCAACAAAAATTCACCTGAAAGTGCGGCGTCCACTTGCTCTTTGCGCTTTCACTGGGAGCTACAATACTGAGCTGTTGTTAATCGGCCATCTTGGATCTCTCTCCAACATATTATGATTTTATAAAGAGGAGTTTCCCTTTACACACACTCTCTTGCTTGCCGTCATGTAAGATGTGGTTTTGCTCCTCTTTTGCCTTCTGCCATGATTGTGAGACCTCCCCAGCCATGTGAAACTGAGTCAATTAAACCTCTTTCCTTTATAAATTATCCTGTCTTGGATATGTCTTTATTAGCAGCATGAGAACAGACTAATACAGAAATTGGTACCAGTAGAATGGGGTGTTACTGTAAAGGTATCTGAAAATGTGGAAACCACTTTGCAACTGGGTAACAGGCAGAGATTGGAACAGTTTGGAGGGTCAGAAGAAGACAGGAAGATGTGGGAAAGACTGGAACTTCCTAGAGACTTGTTGAATGGCTTTGACCAAAATGCTGATAATAATATGGACAATAAAATCCGGGCTGAGGTAATCTCAGATGGAGATGAGAAACTTATTGGGAACTGGAGCCAAGGCGACTCTTGCTATGTTTTATCAAAGAGACTGGTAGTATTTTTGCCCTGGCCCTGGAGATTTCTAGAACTTTCAACTTGAGAGAGATGAATTCAGTCATCTGGGAAAAAAATTTCTAAGCAGCAGAGTGTTCAAGAGTTGACTTGGGTACTGTTAAAAGTATTCAGTTTTATGTGTTTACAAAGATATAGTTTGGAATTGAAACTTATGTTTAAAAGGGAAGCAGAGTTTAAAGTTTGGAAAATTTGCAGCCTGATGATGCAATAGAAAAGGAAAACCCATTTTCTGAGGAGAAATTCAAGCCAGCTGCAGAAATTTGCCTAAGTAATGAGGAGTCAAATGTTAATCACCAAGACAATGGGGAAAACATCTTCAGGGCATATTGGAGGTCTTCCCGGCTGGCCCTTGCATCGCAGGTCCAGAGTCCTAGGAAAAAATGGTTTTGTGGGCCGGGCCCAGGGCCTTCCTGCATTGTGCAGTCTTGGCACTTGGTGCCCTGCATCCCAGCTGTGGCTAAAAGGGAGGGGCCAACATAGAGCTCAGGCTGTTGTTTCATAGGATACAAGCCCCAAGCCTTGGAGGGTTACATGTGGTATCGGGCCTGCAGGGGCACAGAAGTCAAAAATTGAGGCTTGTGAACCTCCATCTAGATTTCAGAGGTTGTATGGAACTGTCTGGATGTTCAGGCAGAAGTGTACTTCAGAGGCAGAGCCCTCATGGAGACCCTCTGCTAGGGCAGTGCAGAAGAAAATCATGGAGTGAAAGCTCACACACAGAGTCCCAAATGAGGCATTGCCTAGTGAGATGAGGGCCACCATCCTCCAGACCCCAGAATGATAGATCCATTGACAGCTTGCACTGTGCACCTGGCAAAGCCACAAACTCAATACCAGCCCTTGAAAGCAGTCAGAAGGTGGGCTGTACTCTGCAAAGCCACAGGAACAGAGCTGCCCAAGACCATAGGAACCCACCTCTTGCATCAGCTTGACTTGGATGTGAGACATGGAGTCAAAGGATGTCTTGTTGAAGCTTTAAGATTTGACTGCTTTGCTGGATTTTGGACTTGCATAGGGCCTGCAGCCCCTTCTTTTTGGCCAATTTCTCCCATTTGGAATGAGTGTATTTACCCAATGCCTGCAGCCCCATTGTATCTAGGAATTTACTAACTTGCTTTTGATTTTACAGGCTTATAGGTGGAAGGGAATTGCCTTGTCTCAGATGAAACTTTAGACTGTGGACTTTTCAGTTACTGCTGGAATGAGTTAAGACTTTGGGGGGGCTGGTGGGAAGGTATGATTGGTTCTGAAATGTGAGGATATGAGATTTGGGAGGATACAGGTGAGAAAAGATATGGTTTGGCTGTGTCCCTACCCAAATCTCATCTTGAATTATAACTCCCATAATTTCCATGTGTCATGGGAGGGACCCAGTAAGAGGTAATTGAATCATGGGGTGGGTCTTTCCCATGTTGTTCTCATGATAGTGACTCTCATGAGATCTGATGGTTTTATAAAGGTGAGTTCCCCTGAACATGCTGCTCTCTCTTGCCTACCACAACATAAGATTTGATTTCGCTCCTCTTTTGCCTTTTGCCATGATTGTGAGGACTCCCTAGCCATGTGGGACTGTGAGTCAATTAAACTTCTTTCCTTTATAAATTACTCAGTCTTGGGTATGTCTTTATTAGCAGCATGACAACAGACTAATACAAGCAGTGAGGATAGATCAATAATCAAAAAAGATGTGGTCTTTGCTCCAGAATGCTTACAGTCTATTGAAGAAAGGATATTATAATAAATAATTACTTAAGTATGATTGACATTTGTGTTTATTCAAAGTAAGTATATGATACTGATAAGATTTAATCTAATCTTGTTAGAGATATCAGATTTCCTAAGGAAATGACATTTAACCAGAGATTTGAAAGAAGGTTCTGGACCAAGAAAACAGCATAATCTATTGTTTATGATCCAAATATTTTTAGCAAAGCAAGTGTTCTGAAAAAGCAAGGATTCTAAAAACATAATAAATTATATATATTTAATTTTAAATATGTCTGAGTTGGACTTTCAGTTTAATTTGATACACCATTTGCTACTACAATCTTGCCTCAGATTCTTATAGTAACCTAAATTGTTATCAGACTAAGTAAACTCATAAATAATTATAGATTCAATTAAACTCATAAACATTTACATATTACTTTACACTGCATGCCTTTGGGTTAGGCAAGGTGGGGTATTAAGAGTTAAATATGCTATGTTCCCTGACTTTGAAGAGCTTGAAATGCTTTCCAATTAAATGAAGATAGTCCACAATTTACGTGGTTCAACTTACAATTTTTGTTTTTTACTTTACAATGGTGCAAATGATAAGCATTCAGTAAAAACCATACTTTAAAATCTGAATTTTGATCTTTTTGCAGACTAATAATAGGTGTATTAAATGTATTTTTGACTTATGATATTTTCAATTAACAATAGTTTATTGGGATGTAACCCCATCGTAACTTGGGGAGCATCTGTAATATAACAGAGTCATAGCAGTGTTTAAATTTGATATAAGAATCTTATTGCTATTGTTGTATTGATTATTATAAAAAGGCAACATATTTTCCTATGTTGAGAACATTTTGTCACAATCATATTTCTCCCACTTTATTTCTCACATATTCAGATAAATTTATACTGTTTAAAGAATAATTAATAACTGATATTTACAAATGATATTCAGATATGTATTTGTCATGATCAAGTAAATTAGTCCATTACAGCAGAAAACGTAGTAATGAAACTAATCTTGTTTATTGACGTTTCAGTGCTAAATATTAAAGAAGAAATATAAAATATTAATTTAACTGATTTGCTGCTATTTGGATTTTTTAAAATGATTTCCCATAAATAAGAAACTTTAATTAGCATTCTGACTATATCTGTAAACTAAGATTTTAAAAATGTATAATTTCACTAAGTTCAGGCTAATGAATGGCCCAATTACTTTACAACCATTTATTGTATGGGCTGTTAGAAACAAACTATTATTTGCTATATTGAAGAGAAATGTTTGTAAGTTTCTAGAATGCAGGAAAAAAGTCTTCTGCCTCCTTCTTATGCAGCTTAGTAACTTGGCCAGTGGAATGATTTAAATGGAAAACTCCAGAAAATGCAGCTCTGGTAGAATATTTAATAATAGGCACATAACACAAACATTAGGTAATAAAGAATGTATCTGCCTCCTCTTTTTCCATTTCTCTTTCTTTTCCTCCTCCTGCTTTTCTTTTGTTCTCCTTCTAATAATAATGATAATAATAATATAGTAGTGGTGGCACTTTTGGAAAATATTTTGAGGTAGTCCTCATCCTAAATTTCATTTCCTCTTAAAAGCCATGTCTGCTTCTATCATTGCAGGAATTGGAGGCAAGGGTGAGCGAAGAACAGACAGAAAAGTCATTCTTTAGCATTAGATATTGTCACAACAGAGCATTTTGTGTTGTACAATTTTAAAGAAAGTAAAACATAATAGCTTCTAGCAATACATGTATCTGAAATAGATAGAACAAAGTAAATATAGGAGGCAAAGTGCTCAGTTTAGACAAACTCAAGTTTCCTGTAAAATAAACTGTTATTATTTTCCTGAGATGTACTGCATCTATAGGGACGCTCTACTCCTACTTCAGAAAGACTAACTAAAAATGATGAAAATGATGATTGAGTTACTATCTACGATATCAAGAAGTACAGAGGTAGATGGTTTCAGGGTTGATGAATTCAGAAGATGAATAATTTCTTCATGTTTTTTGTTTTTTCATTCTTTTTGGTCTATTGTGTTTAGAGTTGGCTTTTGTCATCAGGCATGCTCATGATCATAGTTTTAAGCAGGAAATCCTTCAATAACTGATGTAGAAAAAGCAAAGTTTCTTCATATGTGTTGTTTCTCAACAGGGTGGTTAATGGTTTTCAGATATTGTAAATATTTGTGTGCATTTTTAGTACATAAATCAGTGTTAGGTTGGTGCAAAAATAATTGTTTTTGCTTCTAAAAGAAATAGCGAAACCATGATTTCTTTTGCACCAATCCTAAAATAGTATTACACTCTTAAGGAAGGAGTCTTAACTGAGTGCCTACTTGGTGCACTTAGACTCTTTGCCTTTTCTTTAATTTACGATCTTTTCAATAAAGAGTAGCATCATACTCGCTTTACGTGGAAAGATTAGTGTGCTGTGTCTTCCCTTAACCAATTACATTCTGCTTAGTTAAATACTACTGACTCATCACATTCTCAATAAATTGGAGTAGTGATCATACATATTGCATTTCTATTAGTTACAATAATTATTATGGTCCAAATGCTCAGTAGAGTACAAATGCAATTTTCTATAAATTAGGTTCTTCCTACAAATCATCTAGCTTTGGTGTAACATCAAGCAAGGGATAAAGAAAACATGAGGCAATCAAATAAGAAAACAGTACAATTTGTTGACATTTGAAAAAATAAGCTTAATAATTTTCTCTGTAAAACATGCTGAAAATCAAAAAGAATTTGGTAGAAGCATTTTTCTAAAATTGTTTAAATGTGACCTCAGTTATTATTCCCCATTAACACTGGTTTTGTTATTCCAACCATTAAGAGATTAAAATGTTACCTACAGTTTCAATTATTTCTATGCAAATGTAAAATACAACTATGTTATTACTATATTAAACAATATATTAAAATCACTCACTTTTTAAAGCTTCCTCTTCTTGTAGTATGAAATTATGAGGTCATTTTTCCATCAATCTCAATAACATTTAAGTCTTTTCTTATAGGTTATATTATCTCTTCAGTATTTGTAAACCCTCATTATTGAGAGTGTCTATCTGCTGTATACCTAGAGAATAGCTGAGGTCTAAGGAATATTACCCTACCATGTTTAGTTTCCTGATTGGTGCTGTTAACTTGACTAGATCCAGATACAAATTACAAGTACTTTTCATGTCTAAGGAATAGTGGTGGAGGCTTGGTAAATGTTGTGAAAAAGAGAATAAAACAATTTTGAACAAAAACTATATTGCATAAATGTGAGCGCTGTATATGAAGAGTAGCAATGCAGTGCTTCCTTTTATCAACAGGGAATTGATTCCAGAAACCTGCAGATACCAAAATCTGCGATTGCTCAAGATCCTCCTATAAAATGGTGAAGTATTCACATGTAACTTATGCACATCTTCCTGTATACTTTAAATCGTTTATATTACTTATAATAGTTAATACAATATAAATGCTATATAAATAGTTGTTATACTGTATTTCAAAAATTTGTATTATTTAAATTTTTAATATTTTCATGTGTGGTTGGTTGAATCTGCTGATATGAAGGGCTGACTGTACACTGGAAGAAAAGGGCAGGAGAAGTGGAAAATGTAGCAATATACCAGTCCTGACTATTCCCTTTACTATTTGCATGATATTGTGGAAATTAGCAAACTACTTGAGCTCCCTTTTTAAAAAATTGATAAAATAAGTGTAATCACAACTGTTTCTCAAGGTTGTCATTAGGATTAGATATAATATTGCAAGGAGCACAATGGACTTTTAATACATAGGGACTATTATTATTCAAAATACATCAGTCTTCTATTATTTTACTTTAGAGTACTGAATTTTATTCTATCAAATGGATATCAGAGACAGATGGAGTTGTGGATTAGAATTAAAGCTTGGTAGCACCAGCAGGAATCTGAGAGCACCCTGTCTAAGACTAAGCAGATAGAAAAACTGAAGCTCAAGCTCATTGTGTCCTGTCCTAGATATCATGTATAAAAATATTACTTACACATGATATTGAATACAAGACATGCATTGTAGTAAAATAATTATTATAATGTTAATATTTAACATTATAAAAGTAATTATTATATTTTTATTATCACAGTGATGATCAGTGGGAAACCTAGGAATAGAAATTTGTCCTTAAATCTTCCATTTCAAATTCCTTACCATATGAGCCAAAGTTCTTAAATGGGCATAATGACTTAACATTCTGAAAATACCAAATCAAAATGGGCAGGGATATTATTCACCTACTCTTTTTCATATAGGTTTTTCTGAATTTAAATACAGGGGAAGTAAATTTGGTTTGAATTGCTTAAATTCCGTACCTACCTAAAGACTATATCTCTCCCAAGGAAAGTGTTCTAAAAAAAAAAAAAAAGGAAAGCTAGTGATAATCCTATTAGTGTCAGCAAACTTGGGAAGAAAATATGTGCTGCAATTTTTATACCATATATTTGTTGTATTATAAACGTATTTGGTAGGTTTCAAATTACAAATTCATATTTTTGGGTCCCTAACAAGACTTTGCTATAATAAAGTGAAATTGATTAGACTAAGTGTCTTGTTTTCACGATCTTTGATTTGAATTCAGTGTTCTCTTAATTCTGCGTTACAAGTCAAGGATGACTGTTTGAGGAAGAAGATAAATCATACACATAACTGAGGTGCACATATTTTTATAATCATGTTTTTAGGCAACTGACATTGTTTCATCTTAGGTGCATCCTGGTTGCAGTGAACAGTTTTGAATGTAAGTGGGGAGGGACTGGGACTTTTTGTTGCCTGGTAGAAATTTTCCATAGGATGTCATTTGCTAATATATTTAGCACTACCTAAATAACCAGAAAGACAGAAGAGAAGGCCCCTTCCAATATACCCTGATTGTTCCTGATGTATTCCAGCTTTTGTTTTTCAAAGAAAACTGCTAATAGAAAAGTATAATGAATAAAAATGAGGAGCAAGAATGTTAATATGTATGTAAGTTCTCATGATCTATGAAAATTGGAGACGCTTAAAGATAGTTCACTCTGTCTGACCAATGCATGTGTGAGAGTGGCTTGAATTAGAAAATTGTCAAAGAAGAGGAAGTTGGGAAAGATATATTATTCTTTTATTTTATATAAAATTCATTTTGTGTGTGAGGGAAAGATAAATATTAAAAATAATGAAAAATATTAAGAAAACTGTGAAACATTAAAGAATATTACATTTTTTCATGGATGCATATAAATGGAGTAAAAGTATAAGTAGGATACACGGTAAATTCATGATAGTGATTACATCTAGAGAAAGAGAAGGGACTGGAAGAGAGACTAAAGAAGAATTCAACTGCATGTGTATTTAACAATGTATTTAATGTTAAAAAATATGAGGCAAATATATTTATGTCTGCTAGTTTCTAGAAAAGTTGACAAAGATTATCTTATTACTTTTGTGGTCCTTTAAAGAGTTTTGGAAGATTCAAAGTTATTTTTTGTTTTTAGTGCTTAGCTGGAAATTTTTGTAATGCTTTCTCTTTCATTTTTAATTCTTGACACTATCTAACCAGATATAGACAAAGATATTTCTTGTCTATCTATCTGTTATGTATTTTTATCTATTTTCTTATTTACTTTCATACAATTTTTACATTTATTCTTTTATATCTTTAGTTACCTTTCCTCTTTTGGGGCACAGAGAAGCTCTTCACTCACTAGGGAAAGCAAAACTGATTCAGCTTTGTAGAGGGAGAAAACAGACCCAAAGGGATATTGAAATAAGTATCACCTTCACTTTAGCCTCATACCAATGGATGAGCTGAGGAGTAAGGCCTAATGTATTACCTTCCATTGTCACTAGAAGCAGTGCTGAAAATTGGTCCTTACTAGGTTATCTGTATCAACAGTAAGTGGAAAGTGTTTGTATTTTCCCCCTCCCACCCAAAAAAGAGCTTCTCCAAACAGAATTGAGAGGACAAAGAAGTAAGTTGGATTTCAGAAAGGCTTCCTGTTCTTAATAACCTAGTTGGCAGAAATACTTATGATTGAAGTATTTAATTTAACAAGCTGCTGTTTAACAAGTGAATGTGCTTAATGCACTTCATACAGCTCCATGTCAGCCATTTACATTGTAGTGTGAATTTTCTATTAGATTACATTTCCTTAATAGGCTAGAATTAGCTGCCTTGGAGGTAAAGAGGAGGGGGAACAAAAAAAAAGAATCAGAAAGTAGAAAGTAACTTTGTTCATTTTTATGTCTTATCCTTATTTTATGAACTGCCACCATCCCAACACTTTAGCATCTAATACGAAACAGTAATCTTACAGGGTAATTTGATGAGAACATTGGAGATAAAGCCTACCTGCTCAAACTAGGATAGTTAAGTATAGGGCAGTGGTTCTCAAAGTGTGGTCCCTGGACCGGCAGCGTCAGCATTACTGGAGACCTTTTAAAAATGCATATTGTTGATCCAAAAACTCTATAGTGATGGCAGACATTTGTATTTTAACGAGGTGAGTCAGATATAAATCACATTTGAAAGCCGCTAGTATAGTGTGCTTTGCTTTGGGTGTGACGACCTGAGTTCGGATACTCAGTGTACCATAAATAATAAAAGGAACTCAGTATCAAGTTTAGAAGAGAGAGAACATATTGTAATATACACAGTGGCAGTAAGGGAAGTGGGTATGTAAAGGTTTTGTTTGTATCGCAAAGCTTAGCAAAAGGATCAAAATAAGTAGTACTTGTCTGTATCTTAGATCTGCTGTTTCTGTTGCATTATCAGGCCACCTATCCCAGTTCTTCAATTTGTTTACATGGGCATCATATATTTTGTTTACAAATATAATAATTAAATCATCATTTTTAAGTTCTTGAATTATTTCAATTTTTTGTAATTTGAGATAAATATTAAATGCCATTGATGATGTCTTTTGAGGGCTTTTCTTCATTTTTCAGCCCTACACACACATATTCATGCATTTTTACTGAGGAACCCAACATTTTGAGAATTAGCAGGTATGAATAGCTGTGAATGCTAAGCTAGAAGTGGAATTTGACATTATGAAGTAAAGTGAAGAAAACTGTCACATCATAATCAGTAATACGAACTCACCAGTACCATGCTTTATTCAACAAAGATGGCTTAGAAATCTACTTATGGACTACAAGCAGATTGCTATATTTTTGGAAAGTGTATATAATGGCAATAGGAATACTGCTAGATTCATTTCTTTTGCTACACGTCTATCCAATGAAAATAACACATTTGGATTTTTGCCATCCAAATACCTACCTTTCTTGCCAATACCAAAAGTAAAACTCGGAACAAATATGAAGAAAATAAATAAGAGGAGATTTTACAAATTAATGTCCTCTAATACCTTTTGTTTTTTGACAAGCAGGTTGTGTGTTTTGAAGGTTGTAAAGATTCATTTAAAAATTTTTCTGAATAAGTCTATTGAAACCAGGGATGTATAGTCATGAAACCTCAGTTAAGAGTGACATTTGACATTACTGAGCAAAGAAAACTGTCCACAGTTGATATAGTTTGGATATTTGCCCTTGCTCAAATTTCATGTTGAAATGCAGTCCCTAATGATGGAGGTGGGGCCTGGTAGGAGGCGTTTGAATCACAGGGGTGGTTTCTTCAGGAATGGCTTGGTGATAAGTGAATCCCCTTGGTAATAGGTGAGCTCTCGCTATGAACTTACACACAATCTGGTAGTTTAAATATGTGTGGCACCTCCCTCCTTCTCTCTTTCTTGCTTTCATCATGTGAATACTTGCAGCCCCTTTGCTTTCCACTATGATTATCATCTTCGTGAGGCCTCCTAGAAGCTGAGCTGATGCCAGCACCATGCTTCCTGTAATGGCTGTAGAACTGTGAGCTAATTACATTTCTTTTCTTTATAACTTATGCAGTCTCAGATATTTCTTTATAGCAATGCAAGAACAGCCTAATATGACAGTTGAACACAACCCATATCCCTGTATACATGGGCTATTTATGCTAATATAGGAATTATGTTTTATGTATTTGCAAAGTTTTTGAGATTTTCTCATGACTGCATCCTGCTCTGAGTTCTGTGACTAGGAGAACTATGTTAATAGGTTAGATTATTGAAAATGCAAAGAGTTTAATTTACAAAGGTAAACATATTTCCAACATTAATTATAACATCATATTTTTGACTTCAAGCTGATTTTTTCTGTTTGTAAATATTTACTTTCATTTATTTTAAGTGCTAATGAAATGTAAAGCTAAATTGTTAAAATGTCTGCTATGAAACTATTTACAATATTTTTTTCAGGTTAAAAGGAGTTATTTCATTACACTATTCAATGGAATAAGAAATATATTATGACCAAAAGAACTGCATATAACCATTTTCTTCATTAGCAAAATACAATGTGTCAAGGCAAATAAGTCTGTTTGATATACTGAGATACAATTGGTGTAGTACTTTATATTATAGTGTAGTATTATGGTATAGTATTTAATATTATGGTATGTTAGCATTTAAGAATAATATAAAACTGTTTATTAGCATTTAAGAATATTAGTCTTCATGCAAAAGTATAAGCTCTTTTTTTCCCCAAGGGTAATGATAAGGAAACAGGGTGATTCTGGTGAATTATGAGAATGGTTGATGAAAAGGCAAGGAAGAAACAGGGTGAGTCTGGTGAATTATGAGAATGGCTGATGAAAAGGCATATAAAAAATACTCATGTTTGGTAAATAGCAGGGAGCAAAAGGATGAATTGAAGTTTCAGTAATGACTTTCAAAATTTCTTGGCTAGCAATATTATTTGTATCATTTTCAATTTGGTTTTGAAAGGGGTAATATTATGGAAACATATTTGCCCACTGATATTTTTTAATCTACCTGCAAGGTCAGTCCAAGTATTTCACAGGTATCCAAGAGTTTTCAGATTCTTGGATTCAGGTACGATATGAAAAAGTAATATATTTCCTTTTAAGATTTTAACATTTGATCTTCTCATTCTCATCAAAATCAGATAGAATAAAAAAAGTTATAACATAGAAAACCTGAACATTTAGAGTTCTATAAAACTGATTCAAAAACCATGGGTAGAAATTAGAACCAACTCCAACTTCCTGTTATGTAATTAATCTCTCTTCAGAGTAATTTTTTTTGTTGAGACAAAACATTTTTTTCTTCCTTCATCGCCTTAAAATGTATGATGATCTGTCATTGCCTTGGCTCTCACAATATTTTTAACAGGATGTATCTTATGTTACCAATGTCCAACTATTAACTAGAGTGTCCAACTATCAACTAGAGGGCAAAATGTCAAATACTTAGTAAAAATGTCATAATGTGTAAGGATTTATTGGGTTGATTATATGAGAAATTCACTCTAATGTCATAGAAAACCATTTATGGATTTGCTAAAGTCCTGTTTTTTAATGATTAAAAAAACCCAGAGAACCATGTAGGACTTGATTGTAATTTCAATCTGATTCCTTGGACCATGCACCTTTAAGATAGTCAGAGGTATCTGGAATAGCCTCAGGTCTTCAAAAGCAGCAACTCTTCAGAAGAAATAGTCTGTTTTGGATTCACCACTGTTAAAATATTTAGCTAAATTGCTGACAGTTTCTTTAGCAAAGGTCAGCATAATAAAAGCATGGTTGAAAATTACCGTAAAGAGGAGTGAAAGCGCATCCAACAAAAAGCCCAAATAACTTTCTTTATCAGCGACTTTCAGAGTGATTTATTTGAAGAGCAAAGCCAGAAAATTCTTGTTTGCTTGAAGACAGTGAAAGGTCAGGATCAGAGAAGAAGAAATAGTTAAATTAGACAAGCTGCCTTATCACAGGAAGATTAAGAGAGTAATTTGTGTTTGTCTGGAAACAAGTGATTTGCAGTAGTGAAATTTCTGGTATGAGAGTTGAAGAAATGTCCAATAAAAAAGAGTTATAGAAATAACCATGGGGTCTTTGAACCTCACTGCTCAAAGACAAGTGGTACCATACTTGTTATGAAGTTCTGTGAACTGCTAAAATCCGGGTTGGATTTGGAGTCATGCGTAACAACACAGGAATACAGAAAATGTTCCCAAATGAATGTGGGCTTCTGATCAGGAGAAATCAAGGTTGCTCACTAGATCTAATTATTGCTTGCCAGTCCCACTTAGTCCCTTGTTAGCTGCTGTTGACTTAAACCCAGAACCTACCTGCATATTTTAGTTATCCCACTTTTGTCCTTTTTGGAACAAACATTTCCTGTTTTGTTGTCTTGTCTAAATCCATAGTTCTGCTTTTGTCACAGGAATTAAGCTTTAGATTCCTGTCAGCAGTCTCTTAGCACCCTAACCCTTAGCCACCAGTTTTTAAGTTTGTCTTCTTTCTCCTATTTCCGTCATTATTGTTCCACTTAAGCCTTTTCTCACTAGATAGATGAGGATAAGCATGAAGGAGGTACCTTTAATGCCATATAAGGCAACCTTAAATTAAGGTGATTGATTGATGAGAAAAGCTTTATGGAACTGGGTCTCATTACCTAATAGAATAGTTCTAATCCTCTCTTCTCAACTTGTTAAAATGACTGCAGCTTTGTATAGAAATAAAAATGAGATGTTGGGGAGACAAATGGCTTTAAGTGTTCTATTAGTCTCTGAATTGACAGTGTTTCTGGTGGGGGCAGGGTCACTCTTTCTAAGACAAGTCTTGTGACAAGACAGTTCTAATGTACTGAACTAGAAATAAATATATATGAGTGGTTTTTTATTTTGGAACCCATATCTAAAGAAAACATTTCATCTCCTACAAAACACAAATCAGGTACATTGTAAAATTATTCTAGACACTAATTATATGTTTTCAAGGTATTGGGGTCTGTAAATGCTGATTTTCAGCAATAATTACTTCAAATTCCTGCTATTTTGTTTAACTGTTTTATTCCTTTTGAATCTATCCCATTAAATGATTGGGCTATCTAATAATACACTGAGATAATTCACAGACAGAAAGTGAAGGGGCAGAAAATGTCAATGAAAATAATGCTATCCATTATATATGAAAATGCATGGAGTGGGAGCACTGTCTATAGCTCTGGTTTCCTCTTTACATCACTTCTCAATACAAGCATTCACGAGGGAAACTCTTCCATAGAATTTAAGGGAAACAGCCCAGGATATTTACAACCACAAAATCAATAAATTTCTCAGTAATTTCTATGAGTGTTTATTGATAAGAAAGAGAAATGAACATCACATATGATTTGAGAATGGCTGGCAATCAATGAAGTCTCAGCCAGAAAGAAGAAAAACCAATAAATAGAGAAACAGAAAAAGACAAGATCATCTCTAATGCCATGTATATCCTAGAAAAAAGATACTTTAATCTTGAGGAGTAAAAGGGTGAGAGATTCTCTAATGCCATTCTCACACTGGCCATACTTTTCTCAAGGCTCTAGATGCCCTGTTAACTCTAACTTCAATGTAGTTCAGCTTAGTTCAACACACGCTCACTAAAAAACCATTAATGCAGTAGGTGAAAGGTGAGATGCTAATTAAATAAATATAAAGAAGGTAAAATTTTTACTTCACATAAGAAGCTTGCAATGGAAACATAGATACTTAATACCCAGCAAATGCAGAGATCATCGCAGATTTTATGGAAATGTAGGAGCAAGGATCACTCAACATGGAAGGTTATTCCAGGCAGCTTTAATTAATAT
The DNA here is from genome assembly GCA_963573385.1 of Cacajao melanocephalus. Lineage (NCBI taxonomy): Eukaryota > Metazoa > Chordata > Mammalia > Primates > Pitheciidae > Cacajao > Cacajao melanocephalus. The sequence continues at coordinate 15,291 of CAUYLG010018174.1, forward strand.
ATTGCCTATTGCAGTATTCAGGGTCCATTCAGGCTTCCAAGAAGCCAGTGGTCAAAGGAAGCTGTTGTGCCTTTTGTCCAGCATCATGATCCATAAGTCATGAAATTCTCATCAGTGTGTGGGGTGAGAGGCCAATGGCCCGAAGTCAACACGCAATGTGCTCTGAAGGAAACAACCACCATCAATACAACTTTCACCCTAGCAATCAATCCAAGTGTGGTGAGTCAAAACGTGCCACACCCCCACAAAAATATATTTAAGTCTTAGTCCTCAGAACATGTAATTATTACCTTCTAGGGCAAAATAGTGAAGATTACCTTATATGGCAAAATATGAGGTTAAGTTAAGGATCTTGAGCTTCTTCTGGAATATTTCCTTAATTATCTGAGTGGGCCCTAAATGCAATTCACATGTATTCTTCTAAGAGAGAAGCAGATGAAATTTTGAGAGAGAAGAGGAGGAGGCAACATGAAGAAGATGGGCAGATTGGAGTAGTGGAGCCAAGAGCCAAGGAACGCCTGGAGCCGCCAGCAGCTGGAAGAGGAAAGAACAGATTCTTCTCTAGAGTCTTAGGAGGAAGCACGGCCCTGCTTTAATTTTGAACTTCTGGCTTCCACAATAAGAAGCAAATAATTTATGTTGCCTTAGTCCATCTAATTTATAGTAATTCGTTACAGCAATATAGGAAACTAATACACGAACAAGGCCTGAATGAGCATTGCCAGAGGAAAAAGTTAGCAGAGAGGAAGGGGAGGTGAGACACTTCTCTTGGCCTCGTCAGATCTGTTCCCTTATTGTAGAAGAAATGTGGGACACTGTTCTTTTGTGGCATACAACTAAGGTTTGGGCAGGTGGGGAGGAGTGTAGGGCTTTTCGACCTTTGGGGTTAGATTTTATCAGTGATTCCATGGCAAAGGCTAAATGTGTTTGAGCAATGTTTCAAGTCTGCTGGTTTTACACATTCAAATTCTACCCCAACTCATATTTTCTGCCTGATTCTATCTGTATTCTCCAGACATAGCATCATCTCACATTCTGAAATAAAAGTGACTAATATAATTCATAGTGAGATTTTTTTCTCTCTCTTACCAGAATTCTTATAAATTACGTAGTATTTCTTTTCAAATCAAGTCTTGGACTGCAGTGTAGCAAAACTTTATAATTCCCATTAAAACTAGATCAATTCTACTATGAACTGTGCTATGTGAATATCATATATTAATTATTTCTGAATTTAATCAATGCTAACAGATGATTTTATAAAACAGCTTTCCTTTTAAGAAAAAGACTCCCTGATTGCATTAAAAGAGTAAAAAATCTCTTTCCTCTCTTGCTCATAAACCAAGTTTAATCTGTAGCAATGGGATCTCAGGTAGACTTTATTTATTTATTTTATAAATAAAATCCCCATGTTCAATCCTATGCAGGTAGGCGGTTTTACTTATAACTCATTTGTACATAAGGAGGGTTTTCGCTCAAACTGTCAAAAGGATATTATGATACAACCGCTACAATTCATTAACAGCTTTGTGACAGATCATATCCTTCTCCTCTAGAGGTCAGAGTCCTAGCACATACTGAATTCTGATTAAATTTTCTTTCACCCGTTCATTCAGGCATGCATATTTATTAAGTATTTGCTTAAGTATAAAATTGCATTCACTATGCTTAGAGAGCTCACAGTTTTAAAGTGGGCTAAAGTTGTAAATGATTTTAATACTTGATGAAAATGGCTACAATGTAGGAATATGCTCAGTGAACCTGAATATATAAAAAAAAGGAGTTCCTCAATTTGATTGGGAAATTAAGGAGATGTTTTAGGGACTAGAAGAGGTGGTTATAGTTTGTTATGAAGATGAATGAAGAGTAAGAGATTCACAGTTAGACAAGTGAGATTGACCATTTTAGCTGGAAGGAATAGAACGTCCAAAACACAGTTGAAGAAAAGAAAATGACTCACTTATCAGAAATTCAGTAGGACTAAAATAAAATGCAGGAGAGAGAATGATGGGAAGTGATCTAACCTTATAGGCAATGGTGGAGGCAGAGGAAAATGAAAATTGGGGTAATTTGTTACAGTAATTTAGGAAACTAATACACTAAGCAAAGGATGACTGAGTAAGAAGTCCCAGGCAAAGAGTTTCTATGATCATATTTGATTTTTAAAATATTGCTTTGTAGAGTATTGATAAATATTTGTGTAATTATATAATTTTTTTAATCCCTAGAATCTAGCATAGTGTCTGGCATGTAGCAGAGACACATGCATTTGCTGACTTAATAAAAATAAAGGGGAAGAGCCTAGAGGTGGAAAGAAAAAGAAAAGAAAAGAAGAAATTGATTAGAACATAGTTTATGAGGATGAATGAAAAGGATGAAATTGATGTGGAAGAGTAAAGAATGTGATTCTCCAGATTATCAGCATTTAAAACTAGAAGCATTCATAGATGACTAAACTCTAAGAGTGATATTACCCTTGAATTTTTAATGTACTTCACGTTTATGGCTTATCTTGTCTTCTGGTAAGATTGTAAGCTCTTCAAAGATGGTGGTCATATGTTGTATTACTGTGAATCTCTAATGTAGCAAATACAACACCAACACAAACAGTCCATTTTACTTTCACAAATGAATGAATCAGTGAATAAAGTGACACTAGGCATTGAGATATGACTGACTATGAAAGAAGAGGCATCTAGGCTGAATTTGAACATTTCAACATCTTTAAATGTAAGTGATAATGCAAGATCCTAAATAATAAAAAGAATAGTAATTTACATTGTCTTTTTAATGGATTAAAACATATTTATGGGTACATAGTGTATATGTTTATGGGACACATGAGATATTTTGATACAAGCCCACAGTGTGTAATAATCCCTTCAGGATAAATGGATATCTGTCACCTTAGGAATTTATAACTTCTTTGTGTTACAAATATTCAAATTATACTTTGAGCTATTTTTTTTTTTTTTCTGAGACAGTCTTGCTCTGCTGTCCAGGCTGGAGTACAGTGGCATAATCTCTGCTCACTGCAACCTCTGACTCCCAGGTCCAAGCGATACTGGTGCCACAGCCTCTGAAGTAGCTGGCACTACAGGTACATGCTGCCATGCCTGGCTAAGTTTTTTTGTATTTTTGGTAAAAACGGGGTTTCACCATTTTGGCCAGGCTGGTCTCAAACTCCTGACCTCAAGTGATATACCCAACTTGGCTTCCCAAAGTCCTTTAGCTATTTTTGAATGTACAGTAAATTATTGTTGACTTTAATCACTCTGTTGTGCTATCAAATAGTAGATCTTATTCATTCTATATAACTATAACCATTCTCATTCCCCACTTTCCACCACTGGCTTTCTCAGCTTCTGGTAACCACCATTCTACTCTCCATCTCCAAGAGTTCAATTGTTTTCATTTTTAGCTCCCACAAATGATTGAGAATGTGTGAATTTTGTCTTTCTGTGCCTGGCTTATTTCAGTTAACAAAATGTCCTCCAGTTCTATTCATGTTGTTCCAAATTATAGGATCGTATTATTTTTATGGCTGAATAGTACTCTATTGCGTGTATGTACCACATTTTCTTTATCCATTCATCAGCTGATGAACACTTAGGTTGCTTCCATATCTTGGCTATTGTGAATAGTGTTGCAATTAACATGGAAGTGTAGGTATCTCTTTGATATACTGAGTTCCCTTCTCTTGGGTGTATACCTAGCAGTGAGATTGCTGGATCATATGGGAGTTCTATTTTTAGGTTTTTTGGTGCCCCTGTATTGTTCTTCATAGTGGCTGTACTAATTTACATTTTCACCAATAGCGTATGAGGGTTCCCTTTTCCTCACATCTTTGCCAGCATTTGTTATTGCCTGCCTTTTGGATAAAGCCATTTTAACTGGGGTGAGATGATATCTCATTGCAGTTCTGATTTGAATTTCTCTGTTGGTCAGTGATGTTGATCATCTTTTCATGTTTGCTGTTTGTATACCTTCTTTTGAGAAATGTCTGTTCACATCTTTTGCCTATTTTTTTAATGAGATTATTAGAATTTTTCCTGTTAAAGTGTTTTAGCCCTTTACATATTCTGGTTAATAGGCCCTTGTCACATGAATAGGTTGCAAATATTTTCTCCTGTTCTGTCTGAAGTTTCTTTATATTGTGGAATTTTTCCTTTGCTGTTCAGAAGCTTTGAAACTTGGTGTGATCTCATTTGTCCATTTTTACTTTGGTTTCCTGTGCTTGTGGGATATTACTCAAGAAATCGTTGCTCAGACTAATCTCCTGGAGAGTTTCCGCAGTGGTTTTCTTGTAGTAGTTTCATAGTTTGAGGTCTTAAATTTAAATCTTTAATCCATTTTGATTTGGTTTTTGCATTTGGCAAGAGATAGGGGTCCAGTTTTGTTCTTCTGCATGTGGATATTTGGTATTCCCGGCACCATTTATTGAAGAGACTGTCCTTTCTTGCAGTTGAATATCGATATATTTTTCTAGGTTTGTGAAGTTTTTTGTTATTATCCCTTTGAATAAACTTTCTACCTTACCTATCTCCACCTTCTCTTTAAAAGCAATTACTCTTAGATTTGTCTTTTTGAGGCTATTATCTATATCTCGTAGGCATGTTTCATTTCTTTTCTACTGTCTTCTCTGACATTTTATTTTCAAATAACCTGTCTTCAAGCTCACACTTTCTTCTGCTTCATCAATTCTTTGACTCAGATGCATTCTGTAATATATCAATTAAATTTTTCTGTTTCACAATTTCTGCTTGATATAAAAATATTTCAATCTCTTTGTTACCTCTGTTTGATAGTATTCTGAATTTTTTTCTGTGTTATCTTGATTATCATAAGCTTCCTCAAAACAGCTATTGTGAATTCTCTGTCTAAAAGGTGGCATATCTCTTTCACTCTGGGATTGGTCACTAGTGCCTTGTTTAGTTCATTTCATGAGGTCATGTTTTCCTGAATGGTCTTGATGCCTCTGAAAGTTTGTCAGTGTCTGGGCATTGAAGTATAGGTATTTACTGTAGTCTTCACCGTCTAGGCTTGTTTATACCTGTCCTTCTTGAGAAGGCTTTCTGAGTGTTCAAAGGGAACTGAATGTTGTGATCTAAGTTTTTGTTCACTGTAGCCATATCTGCATGAGGGTCGCCCCAAGACCAGTAATGCTGTGACTCTTGCAGACTTATAGAGGTACCTCCTTATTGGTCTTGGGTAAGATCCAGGAAAGTTCCCTGGATTACCAGGCAGAGTCTCTTGTTCTCTTCCTTTACTTTCCCCTAAACAACTGAGCTCCCTGGAGCTGGCCACTCTTTGACTATCACCACTGGGACTGTGCTGGGTCAGACCTGATGCCAGCACAGCCCTGAATCTCACCCAAGGCCTGCGGCAACCACCTCCTGGCTATTGCTGATATTCACTCAAAGCCTAGGTGCTCTTTAGTTAGCTGGTGGTGAATCTAGCCAGGCTTGCATTTTTTTCTTCAGAGTGGGCAGCTCTCCTGTGGCCCAAGGCAGGTCCTGAGATGCCTGGAAGCCAGGGTCTGGAGTCAGGAAACTTAGGAATCTACTTGGTGCTCTATTCTACTGCAGGTGAGCTGACACCCAATACACAAGACAAAGTCCTTTCTCCTTTCCATTCTTTCCTTTCCTTTCATCAAACAGAAGGAATCTTCCACCATGTCCACTACAGTCCCATGGCCCCAGCAAATACTGCTGGTTACCATGATGTTCACTCCAGTTCACTTCAGTCAGCCTATGGTGAATGTTGCTAGGCCTAGGACTTTCTCATAAGGGCAGTGGGCATCCCTCTGGCCCAGGGTGGGTCCAGAAATGTGGTTCAAGTGCCAAGGCCTAGAATCAGGGATCTCAGAAGCCTGTTTGGTGCTCTACCCTGCTATGACCAAGCTAGTACTCAAGCTGCAAGACAAAGTCTCCTTTACCTTCTTTTCTCCCTTCCCCTTCCCCTTCCCCTTATCCTTCCTCTTCCCCTTCCTCTTCCCTTCCCTTTTATCTTTCTTTCTCTTGTTTGTTGCCCAGGATGGAGTGCAATGGCATGATCTCAGCTCTTTACAACCTCCACCTCCCATGCTCAAGCGATTCTACTGCCTCAGCCTCCTGAGTAGCTAGGATCATAGGTATATGTAACCACGCCAGGCTAATTTTTGTACTTTTAATAGAGATGAAGTTTTGCCATGTTGGCCAGGCTTGTCTCGAACTCCTGACCTCAAGTGATCCACCCGCCTTGGCCTCCCAATGTGCTGGGATTACAGGCATGAGCCACCACACCCGGCCTCCTTTGTTCTTCCCTCTTCTTGCCTTAAGCACAAGAAGTCTCTCAATGGCCGCGACAGCAGAGAATGTGCTGGGTCACATTTGAAGCCAGCACTGCACTGGGGCTCACTGAGGCCTGTAGTGAGTATTGTTGGGCTACTATTGATGTTTATTGAAGGCTCAAGGGCTCTTGAGTCTGCAGGTGATAGTTCCTGCCAGACCTTCAAGGCAGGATCCTTCCTTACCTTCAAGGCAGCAGGTTACTGTCTGGCTCAGTGTGTGTTTAGAAACGTCTGAGAGCTATATCCTGAAACTGGGGTCTCAGGACTCTGCCTGGTGCCCTTTTCTACTATGGCTGAGCTGGTATACAAGTTGCAAGACGAAGTCTTCTTTTCTCTCCCCTCTCCTCTTCTCAAGCAGAAGGAAGGAGTCTCTCCTAGAGCTGCTAGCTGTGCTAAGATTAGGGGACCGTTGTTGCAAGTATTCCCCTCACTGCCCAGGCTGATGTCTTAATATAATAGATTGCGTGCACACAAAGTCCGCTGGCTCTGAGCCCAGCACAGCACAAAGACTTGCCCAGCAATCACAGTCCTCATAGCCTATACTGCCTTTCATGTCTTTTTAGGACACCCTGAATGCTTTAGCCTATGGTAGTGTGGCTAGCTGAAGCTCAGGTCTGTCCACTGGGATGGATGATTGCCCTCTGGCTAGTGCTGACGTAAATACTCCTTCCTTGGGTGTCACTGAATTCTGCCTTATGTTGCTTTCTGCTATAACAGGTAGTAAGTTGTAACACAGAATCCCACAATCACTGTGCTCTCTCTCCTCTGAGCACACAGGTTTTACTCTGCACCACAGAGCCGCTGCCAGGGAGTCGGGAGGGGTGGCATCAGAAATTCAAGACTGTCTTTTCTACTCTCCCCAGTGCCTCTTTCCTTGCTGTGATGTTAAAACTAGGTACTATGACGGCTCAGCTGATTTTTGGTTCCTATGAAGGTGCTTTCATACATGGATAGTTGTTCACTTTGTTGTTCCTATAGAGGGGGCAATTACCAGAAGCTTCTATTAGGCCATCTTGCTCCACCTCCTTCTATTGCATGAAGTCTTTCATTTTCCTTCTGCTAAAGATTATTTTTGATCTTTATTTATTTATTTTGCTATCACATGCTCCAAGTGAACATGTTTGAGAACTGAGGGCAAAAGAGGATACTTAGGAGTAGAAGACATATGGTGGATTTTCTAGCTTCACAGATCCCATTCTTTTACAGCCTCAACTATGAGGCTTCCCCAAACTCAGTTTCTATTAACACGCTGTAAGGAACAGATGTTTACCTAGAGTTAGCCATATGGGCAAATATGATTCATTTTCACAAATCTACATTTTTTTTCCATTCACAATAGGCAACTTAGACATGCCACTAAAGTTTCCACATGAAACTACCTAATTCCAATGAAAATGTCAATGAATTCTCTTATTGAAAGAGTCCAAGGGCAGAGCTCCATTCTCCATGCTATTTAGGTGCAAACGTACAGAACTGGAAGGGAATTGCTAGAGATGGAAGTGCTATGTGGGACTTTATGTAGTTCCCGTTGCTAAGGCAACAACTTCCTTTGTTTCCTTTAAAAGCTGCAGCTTTATTTGAAGCCCAGTTTTCAGGTACACTAGAAGCAGTTACAATATCAGAAAGGAAAGAAAGCAGCTATACTTTAAGGAAATATTTTTAAAATCCCACTATGACTTAAAGGGCGTTTTCAATTTTCTTCATGTCTTCACTAAGAAATCTTAGATTTCTTTTCCCTTCAAGTATATTTAGGATAAGAAAGCTAGATTATTTTTTGCAAATTTTTTACACAAAACTTCTAAAAAATCTCTATTATTTCCATTAATGAATAATTCTATCAATATATCATGACAATTTCAGGGAAGAGTTTGTGCCTTTTCTGAAACTTGAAGGTATTGCCCGCAGGTAAAAGTGCAGAGTTTTAAGATTTAAGGGAAGATGAAATCCATAATGACCAACTGACTGTGTATAAGATATGGAAAAACATATATGCAGAAATGCGCTTTAGTCTAGAGATCAGCTAGTTGAAAAGTAGAATGCCACTGTGGACCAGGATTGGATATGGTCTAGTTCTACCTGTTAGTTACTCCCTATCCACCCTGTCAATGCAATTTGGCCTTTGTGACTGTTGTTTTTCTTTTCTTAAAATGAGCTAGGACAAGACCATGTTCTTTGGGCTATTAGGAGGTGTATTTAAGAAATGACAACTAAAATGTTCTGTGATGTTTATCATGTGTCCGATATTATATTTTTCTCTGTATTGACTCATTTAAATTTTTCCAAGAATATTGTTTGAAATAGGCATTTTTTTAGTCTTTATTTAGGCAAACAGATACAGAGAGGTTAAATAACTAGCTTAAGTTCACAAAACTAAGAAGCAAAACTGGACTGTAAACCAGCACAGGCTAGTTCTATTGTTCATGATCTTTTGAACTACCATGGTATATTTTCTTTCAAAGTTAAATAGCTTTTCTTACAACAAGAGTTCTCATTCCTTTGATATGCTGACTATTGTATAAATCTCTATAGGAGATGTATATTATGCAGGGTTTCACAAATGCATTAGCCATGAATATTTTTTTCAGAGTATAACCAAGAACTATGAAATGAACTTTGAGAAATGCTGGGCTTGACAGTCAGGTCTCTTGCATTTCTAACATAATGATCCTGAGGATATAAGTAGAGAATTTCATATCTTACAGTGCTGTAAAACAGCCATCTCTAATATCGATGTCTTATTTAAAAATTTAGAAAATATTAAATTAAGAATTTATAGCTGTCTCACTCCAAATTTATTACATTTTTGCTTTCTAGAGTTTGTGCATGTTATCGAGAACATTTTTTATGACTCAAAAACTTCCAAATTGATTTTACTATGAATCAATAAAAATAAAGGATATTATTTTGCTGTTTCTATGAAAATGTACTCTAGATAAATATAACTACATTTATTTATTTATTTATTTATTTAGAGACAGGGTCTCACTCTTTCACCTGTCACTCCACTGTCTGGAGTGCAGTGGCACAATTTTTGCTCACTGTATCCCCAACCTCCAGGGCTTAGGCTATCTTCCTACCTCAACCTCCTGAGTAGCTAGGACCAAAGCCACATGCTATCATGCCAGGCTAATTTTTGTATTTTTGGTAGAGATGAGATTTTACCATGTTGCCTAGGCTGCTCCCAAACTCCTTGGTTCAAGCAGTCCCACTTTGGCCTCCCAAAGTGTTGGGATTATAGACATGAACCACTGTGCATGGCCTAACCATATTAAGTCATCCATTCTTTCCTATTTGTGACTGAGTTGTTTACCAGCATTGTGCCAGGTAAGTGAGAAGTGACCACTGTTAGCCTAAATCAAACCTATCTGAGAAGAATATATAGAATAAATTAATAAAGTCATTTAAAAAATTTCTTCTTTAGTAAAAAATAAAAAATGCCCATAGTGTTGAGATGCTGTTATTCTTGATCTCCAGCCTTACATTTGGTCTTTTGCTATGAAAGACAACCTTCCTCCTAGAGGATAACTAAACTTTGCCAAATATTTTAATTTTTTAATTTTAGTTTGTTTGAGATTCAAGGGATCTAGGAATAGATTTGTTCACTGATGCTGAAGTTTGAGTTTCTATTGAACCTATCACCCAAATAATGAATGTAGCACCCAAGAGGTAGTTTGTCAACCCTTGTTGCTCCTCTTCCTTCTCTGTCTGTCATTACCATCTTTATATCTGTGTGTATCTACTGTTTAACTCCCACTTATAAGTGAGAACATGCGGTATTTGGTTTTCTGTTTCTAGATTAATTCACTTAGGATAATGGCCTCCAGCTGCAACTATGTTGCTGCAAATGACATGAATTTATTCCTTCTTTATGGCTTCTTCATATGCCATGGTGTAAATATGGTACATTTTCTTTATCCGGCACATAAGTTGATTCTATGTCTTTACTCTTGTGAATAGTGCTGGAATAAACATGTGAATGCAGGTGTTATTTTGATAGAATTATTTCTTTTCCTTTTTTCCAATTATTTCTTAAAAATTCAGCAGTAACAAGAATTACTTACCAGATATTTTCTTCATGAGCATTCCTGGTCACAGAATGTGGAAAACAAGGGAAGGAGGCTTAAGTTAGGGAGACCAGTTGAAAAGCAATTTCTATAAGTGCTCATAACAAACGCACAAGATCTGTTTGTCACTGTGAAAGCACACACTTTTGAGGCAACATGACTTGGTCCAGAATTACTGTCTTTACTATCTGTAAGGCTCTACAAAAGTTAAATTTACCATAACCGATTTGTTGACATTTTCACTTAGTAACTCATTAAGCTCATCATCATTTTAAGGCAGTCAAATTTTAAGTGAAATATAATATTGGATTTCTGGTTTAGTGTCAATTGACGTTGTAGTAAAGACACCTGGACCTTGCTGCGATCGATTAAGATCTTTCAGTATTTTACTTTTCTTTCATTGATTCACATTAGTAACATATCTGAGGCATGCTTGTCTTATAGGAGTGTAGTGCTTTTCTAAATTAAATAAATGATTAAAGAGAAGAACTCAAACCTTTTCCTAAAAATTGACTGAAATTGACAATTGCAAGACCCTAGTTCAGTTTCTAACTATACAGTTGTTAAAACCTATGTTTCTGGTATAAGTCAATTTTTGTTTAATAAAGATTCAGTAAATTCCCATGTCTACACCATAACATTTCTTATTCTACATTTTTTAACGACACTGCTCAAAAATTCAAAAGCAATAATTTGAATAACAGAGCAAGTATTTTTGAAATGTAAAACTCACTGAGCTATCTTTTTCTTTAAAGATGAGAAATAAAAGTGTCAGAAAAGCCATATAAACATATTGCCTTTAGTTTATGTCTAAATTAAAAGCTGCCAAATAAATGAATTCAAAATTTGGTAAGAAAATTGCTTTAACATGGAGCTGGAATAATTCAAATGGAAACAGAAAATAAGATATTCTCAGAAAAAGTGACCACTTTTGCCTAATGATTGAGAGTGTGTGAAGTGTCTCTGCTACAGACCTCTCTAATTAAAGAAGTAGCATGTCATATCACAGTGATTGTTGAAAAACATTAACTCTTCCCAGTTAAAAAATGTATCTTGCAGAAAGATATTATCTTTTATATCTTTACAATTTTTGCAGAAAGAGAAACTGAATGTGATTCAGCAATAGTGTTGAATTAAAAGAAGCCTTGTGAGAATTCTTTTAAGATTCTAAGCCCAACATATTACTTCAGTTGACTTAATTTGTCCTGTTCGGGTGGCATGTGTTAGTTTTGTCTTTTATATTATGAGTCTTTCATTCTGTAGATTGAAGTCTCTAATCACGTCATAATTTTGTTCATAAGTATCGATTTGTTCCATAGGATCATTTTCTTCATAAAGCACACTGATTATTCATTTGTTTCCACTGTATTATCTTTCTTTTTAAATATTTATTTTACGATCTTCATCTCCTTGCTTATTGTTCTCCACATTTTAACAGTGTTTCTCATCTGTATCTCTTACTTGCTTTTCTTTAGAGTCAGCTCAAACCTTTGTGCTATAGAGTCTAGCTTTGAATTTTAACATGACACTTTTTTTTCTACCTTCTTTTCTTTTACTCTGTCATTCTACTTTGTTTCTCTGTTTCATGGCTGTATTAGTTCATTTTCATGTTGCTGATAAAGACATACCTGAGACTGGGTAATTTATAAAGAAAAGAGGTTTAATGGACTTATAGTTCCACGTGGCTGGGGAGGCCTCACAATAATGGCGGAAGGCAAAAGTCACATCTTACGTGGCAGCAGACGAGAGAATAAGAATCAAGTGAAGGGTTTCCCCTTACGAAGCCATCAGATTTCCTGAGACTTATACACTACCACAAGAACAGTATAGGGGAAACTGCCCCCAATTATTCAATTATCTCCCACTGGGTCCCTCCAACATGTGGGAATCATAGGAGTTACAATTCAAGATGAGCTTTGGGTAGAAACACACCCAAACCATATTGATGGTCATCCATATTTCCTGTTTATTTTAGATAATCCATGTTATTTTGTATTTGTTTAATTGCATGCTTCTTCATGAGAGAAAAAAAAGACACTAAGTTTTATTATAATTTTTTATGGTGTGCAGTATTCAGAAACATACCTTTTAAACATTTTTATTTATTTGACAAATAAAAATTGTATACAACTTGTTTATATATTATATATATATATATATATATATAGTGGAATGGCTAAATTAAGCTAATTAATATATGCATTAGTTTGCATTTTTTTTGTGGTGAGAATACTTAGTCTACTTTCAGCAATTTTTAAGAATACATAATACACTGTTGTTAACTATAGTTACCATGTGGTATAATAGATCTCTTGAACTTATTTCTCCTAACTGAAATTTTGTGTCCTTTGATCAACATCTCCTCAGGTCCTTTTTAAACCTGTAAGAAAACTCTTGTGTTTATTTTCTTCTATAATGCTACTGAATCTCTTGGTAGGACCAATTATTTGCTTAACAATTTTTCTTTATCCTTTATTGACAAGAAGCCTAGCCTGACTTTTTCTTTCATGGGGGAACTATTTGTACCCTGTACATCCTGGTTGTTCATGTTTGTTTATGTTTTAAGAAATGTGAAATGTTTGTGAAACATTACTGTAGTTCCAAGAGTCGGGTATATAATTATATCTAAGAGCCGGATACATACTCCCTCTTCATCTCTGCTATCCTGATCCCATTCTGCATTTCTTACTCCTTTTCTTTTCTACCTATTCCTATTGGTAAACAGTTTTTGTTTTTTTAGTTTCTGGTTTATCAGAAACAAAAATGTGTTTTCACAAATAAGCACCTATATCAGTATCTTCTTATGTCCCCTTCTTTCTTATATGAAAACAGGATGCTATAGGTATTTTTTTCTACTTTGCTTTTTCACTTAACAATATGTCAAATGAAATTCCCCCATATCAGTTCATATAGATTTTTCTCATTATTTTTGATAGCTACATAGTTCTCTTATGTGAATGTATCATACTTTATTCAGCCACTCTCCTATATATATATAAGCATTTAGGTTGTTTCCAATATTTTGCATACATAAACAACACTGCAATAAATAACCTTGTACATATGTATTTTTGTGGTGTTGGAGGAATAAAAATACATATGCACGGTAGATTTCTAGAAGTGAGATTGCTGAATCAAAATGTTAGGGCATATGCAGTTTCATTAGGTATTGCCAAGTTTCCCACCAAAAGGGTTGTACAATTTGCATTCTTCATATAGGGAAACATGAAGTGCATGTTTCTCCACAGTGTCACCTACAGGAGGTATTGTCTTATATTCTTGAAAGTTTTACTTGTGTGATGGTTAAGTGATACATCAGATCAAATGAAGATTTCAGATGCAGTATCTCCCTCTATTACATCTATTTTCCTTCCCCCACAATATTATGTAGGAAAAAATAAACTTAACAGGACAAATAGTAATAGCAGTAAAAAAATAAAAATGGACGTGATCAATAGTTCATGAATTTTGAAAAATTCCTGGAAGATAGAAAGCAAATCAGAATGGACCTATGGATATATAAGGATAAAGAAAACTTAAACAGGAAAGAAGAGGTAATTTGTAGAAAGGGTCAAAAAATACCCAAAGCAGCATGTGTTTTGGGGAAAATTGTCAGAGCAGCTGATTAAGGCAAATCATTCTAAGCAACTGGCCCATGTGGGCTACTCTCCCTTTGATATAGTCACTGCTAAACAGTGAAGAGGTGCATTTTTTCAACCCATTGATTAGATTTAGTATGAGTTTGGGGCTGGAAACAAGACAAAGAGAACCATAAAAAGCAACAAAACACTACGAAGAAAGAAGACAGAAAAAGAAAGTAACTTCAGGCTTTATCCCCAGAATACAGCTTAAATTCTGACCTGGGAGTTGCAAAAGAGGAGACTCCTAATGTTGCAGTTCATGCTAGAGAAGCAGGGCAGTGCTCCAGGTCACTTGCCAGCCATGGAAATACAGAGAACATGTAAATTAAATTCTGAAGATAAACCCTCCTCACCTCCCATTGCACAGTCCCTTCTGCCACTCAGTGCAGGTATATAGGGTATTCTTATTTTAAAAAATGAATAGAAACCAAAGTTGAGAAAAACACACACATGAAAGAATACTAAATGCAGAAAGAAAACAATAAATACTAAGAAAACCATGAAGAATGGAATCAAAAGGTAACTGAAACAATCTAACTAATTTCTCAGATATATTTAGAAGACCATCACATTCATAAAACAAAATAGACTATGATAAAGTAAGTTAATTGGTGTCCTTTAATGTAAATGTAAGTGTAATAAGGTGAAAAAAAATTCACCAATCTTCTGCTCTCTGCTTCCATGAGTTCAAGTTTTTTAGATTTTGCATGTAAATGAGATTGTACAACATTTGTCTTTTTGTGCCTGGCTTATTTCACCTAGCATAATGTTTTTCAGGTTCATCTATATTGTCATAGATGATTGGTTCTCATTTTTTTAAGGATGAATAAAATTTCATACAATGAACCATTGTGTGTGCATGTGCGTGTGTGTATGTATGTGTGATATATATGTGTCTTTCCGATAATAGGCATTCTAACAGGTGTGAGGTGACATCTTTTCATGGTTTTAACTTGCATTTCCCTGATGATTAGTGATTTGAGCCTTTTAGTCATATACCTGTTTGTGCTTTGTATTTCTTCCCTTGATAAATATCTATTCGGATTTTTTTTACCATATTGAATTGTTATTTGTTTTCTCACTATTGAGTTGAGTTCCTTATATATTTTGCATATTAACCTCTTATCAGATGGTTTATAAATGGTGTTTGCTAGGGGTTGTTGGGGTGAAGATGAGGAGATGTTGGTCAAAGGATACAAATTTCCATTAGACAGGATAACTAAGTTCTGGAAATCTATTGTACATGACTGTAGTTAATGTTTATAATATAGTTATAGATAGGATATGGAAACAACCTAAATGTCCATTAAAAGATGAATGATTGAAAAATGTGGTACCTTTACACAACAAAATACTCTTTACACGTGGCAGGATTTCCTTTCTTCTCCATCTTTTACAATTGAGAGCTGTTATTTAAATTTCTTTCTTCAAAAATGGTTTTCACTATTAGGGAATGCAAGTCAGAAGGCAAAGAGTAGTCATATTTTTGTCTTATATTTGTTTAATAATATTGTTTTGCTCATGTAGTTTTTTCTTCTTCAGCAATACTATTTTTCAACTAGGTTTTCTTCACATGCACCAAATTATCTTTTTTATTATTTCCATTATCTTGCATTTATGCTTTATTCTTTAAGATATTTCTTCTAGTTTGTCTTCTAGGCTAGTAACTCAGGTTTACTAGTGAATAGTCTCTCTTTGGTATCATCAACTGTATTTTAAGTTCTAAATAAATATTTCCAGAAATCAATTTTATTATCTGATTGAATCTTCATAAGTGGTCTTATTTTTTTTCTTCTTTTCTCTCTTCTTCTCTTTCTGTGTTTATTCCAATTGCTCTCTATCTTCTTCAGGAGCTCAGTTTTTTCTGAAAATACTAATTCTACTTGCATTTCCTTTCTCTAATGACTAGGCACATTAATAAGTGCTGGCTCACTGGGTTGTGCTTAATAGAAAACTCTGGAAATAGTCCTATAATTGATGGAGGATATAAAATTCTCTACTCCCTTATGTTGATGATGTAGTAACAGTCAGAAATTGAGGTAAGACTCTTTGCCACTTTGATCTTCCTACATTCTTTTTGATGGATTAAATTAGCATTGCTAACTCTTCCTCCTATCTTGTATTAGAATTAGACATCACTACCCTTTGCCTTCTGACTTGCATTCCCTAATAGTGAAAACCGTTTTGAAGAAAAAAATTTAAATAAGAGCTCTCAATTATAAAATATGGAGAAGAGAGGAAATCCTGCCCTGAGTGAATAGTGTTCCATTTGTATAAAAGTACCACATTTTTCAATCCATTCATCTGTTAATGGACATTTAGATTGTTTCCATATTCTGTCTATCGTGAATAATGCTGCAGTGAACATGAAGGTGCAAACTTCTCTTCACCATACTGCTTTCATTCCCTTCGGGTATATGCTTAGTAGTGGGACCACTGGATCATATGGTAATTATACTGTCAGACATTTTGAGAAACCTCTACACTGCTTTCCAGAATGGTTCTATTAATTTGCATTCTCATCAATAGTGTGTGAGCATTCTCTTTTCTCTACATCCTCACCAACATCTTTTATCTTTCATCTTTGTGGTCTTACTTTGTGTTTCTCTGATGATTTGAGATGTTGAACATTATGGATACAATCTGTTGGTCCTTGTATATCTTCTTTTGAGAAATGTTTATTCAAATTCTTTGCCCATTTTTAAATACAGTTGTTTTCTTGTCATTGAGCAGTTTGAGTTTTTAGTATATTTTTTATATTAGTTCCTTATCCAGTATATGGTATGCAAATGTTTTCTCCCATTCTGTAGGTTGTTTCTTCACTCTGTTGATGGTTTCTTTTGCTGTGCAGAAGCTTTCTAGTTTGATGTGATCCCATTTGTCTATTTTTGCTTCTGTTGCCTGTGCTTTTGAGGTCTATCCAAAAATTTTAGCCTAAACCTATGTCAAGAAGATTTTCTCCTATGTTTTCTTCTAGAAGTTTTATACTTTCAGGTCTTACATCTAAGTTGAATCAGTTTTAATTGATTTTTGTATATGGTGGGATATAATGGTCTAATTTCACTGTTCTGCGTGTGGATATCCAGGTTTTCAATATCATTTATTGAAGAAACTGTCCGTTATTGAAAATAAATTGGCTACAAATGGGGATTTATTTTTGGGCTCTCTATTCTGTTCCATTGGTCTATGTGTCTGCTTTTATGCTAGTACTATGTATTGTGGTTACTATAGCTTTGCAGTATATTTTGAAGTTAGATAGTATGATGCCTCCAACTTTGTTCTTTTTGCTCAAGATAGCTTTTGCTTTGGGGGATTTTTTTGTAGTTTGATACACAATTTAGAATTGCTTTTTTCTATTTCTGTGAAGAATGTTATTGATAGTTTGATGAAGATTACATTGAATCCGTAGATCACTTTGGGTAGCATGGATATATTAACTATATTAAATCTTTCCATCCATCAGTATGTGATATCTTTTTATTTATTTGTGTCGTTTTTTATTTCTTGCATCAGTGTTTTATAGTTTTCAGTGTAGAGAGCATTTACCTCTTTGTTTATATTTATGCTTATTTTATTTTTAAGATAACTTTGTAAATAGGATTGTTTCTTGATTTCTTTTTTGGATAGTTTGCTATTAGCGTATAGAAATTTTACTGATTTGTGTACACTGGTTTTGTATTCTGCAACTTTACTGAGTTTATTAGTTCTAACAGTTTTTTGGTGATGTTTTAAAAAATATGTATGGTTGCATCATCATCAAACAGGGACAATTTAACTTCATCCTTTCTCATTTGGATGACTTTTATGTCTTTATTTTGCCTAATTGCTCTGGCTAAGACTTCTGGTGCTTTGTTGACTGGAAATAGTGAAAGAGGTAATCCTTGTGTGTTTTTTTTTTTTAGATCTCAAGGAAAAGCTTTCAAGTTTTCTCCATTCAGTATGGTATTTGGTGTGGCTTTGTTATATATAACCTTTATCGTGTTGATGTACTTTCTTCTATACCTAATTTGTTGATAGTTTTTAATCATGATGGAATGTTGAGATTTGTCAAGTGATTTTTATGCATCTATTGAAATAATAACATAGGTGTTGTCCTTTCTTCTATAAAGTGTTTTATCACATTTATTGATTTGCATATGTTGAATTGTCCTTGCATTCCCATTCTCTGTAATTCCACCTCATGAGTTTCTAACAGGCATGTCCAATTAATGTATTTGAAAACATCTCCCAACATGTTTTCTCCCATTTTCTCCTGTTACTAAGTAGCATCACCATCCACTTAGTATTTCAGACCAGTAATCTAGAAAACATTTAATGCCATTTATCCTCTCACATTCATACATAAATTACATTGTGATTTAATGTAAACTTTAGATCATTTTTCATATGTAACCTGTTGAAGTAGCTGTGTTGTCTGGGGTAAATACCCAAGGTTGCTTGTCTTGCACCAAGAAAATTTAGGACACAAACACACATAAGGAGTTTAGGAGTGAAGGTTTAATAGACAAAAGAAAGAGAAAGGAAAAGAGCTCTCTCTCTAGTTAGAAAGAGGAGTTTCCCAGAGGTAAAGGCCTGCTTGAGGAAGTGGAGTCTGATTTGTGTAGAGGATACAGATTGTTTTGATCAGGTGTGACTTTATATAGTGCCGGGAAGGCTGGCCACCCCATCATAATCTTATGCAAATGGGCTTTCCAGTTGATCACCATTTTATCTGCTCCTTACTGTACACATGGCTGGTAAAGGGAAGGGAAGATGGAGCTGCCATTTTGAACATGCCTAGTAACAGATAATATTCCTCTTCTGGCAACTATATCTGCAGCTCAATTTTACAGGCTACTGTTTGCTAGAAAGGAAATTAATTTGTTTGGGGCTGCTTTTTATTCAAATAAAAACCTTTTCCAAGGATTTCTGTACCCATTCTATCTGCCTAAGTAATTTCTTTTTAACTCCTGTATCACAGTTTTCACTGATTTTTCAGGTAACACACTAAGCTAAGCCTTTCTTATCTTTCATCTCAACTAATATAGTAGCCACCTAACTAACCTGTTTGTTTTTACTAACCCCCTAAAAACTGTATTAAACCAAAAGTCATATTGATATTGTAAAACTATAAATAAGATCACATAACTCTCCAGCTCAAAACCGTCTAGTGGCTTCATATTACATATAAATCAGTCCCAAGTATCTTACCACTGACTCTAAGGCTAAATGAATTTGCTGTGACTACGTGTCTGACCTTACCTCCTAACCTCCAATGTATTTCTCATTACTCTCTACTATGTAGTCCTTGCTTTTCCTCTAACTTGCCAAACTCATTCCTCGATGAGAAACAAGTTCCTTGTGATTGTTCGTCTTTTGTCTGGATCAATAATCCCCCACATTTTTCCAGAACCAGCTCCCTTTTTCTAGGTCTCTATTCAATGTTATCTCTCCAGACATCTCACCAGACTCTCTTTCTTAGGCTAAAAGTCATCCCCCAATTCATTCCCTTGCCCCAGAATGTTCCAGTCTATGAGCCGTTAATTACCAAGCCTTGATCCCCCTGCTCCTCCTTACAATGGCCAGGCAAGGCCTAGGACTGCTGTACCCTCTTATTTCCCACCCACCATCGGTTCTTTCTGACCACAAACAGGCTTAGCCTGCTTAACTCAACGTGCTCTTTTAATGTTATGTAATATTTATTGTTTGTCATTACATCATCCCGCGATGATGGAGAACTAGTACTAGACTAGCTTTCCCTGTTAGTTTCCTACTTCTGCTATAATCAATTGCTATGAACTTGGTGACTTAAAGCAAAACAAATTGGGCCAGGCGCAGTGGCTCACGCCTGTAATCACAGCACTTTGGGAGGCCAAAGTGGGTGGGTCACCTGAGGTCGAGAATTTGAGACCTGCCTGATCAACATGGAGAAACCTGGTCTCAACATGGAGAAACGGGTCTCTACTAAAAATACAAAAATTAGCTGGGTGTGGTGGTGCATGCCTGCAATCCCAGCTACTTGGGAGGCTGAGGCAGGAGAATCACTTGAATCCGGGAGGTGGAGGTTGCGGTGAGCCAAGATAGCACCATTGAACTCCAACCTGGGCAACAAGTGTGAAACATCGTCTCAAAACAACAACAACAACAACAACAACAACAACAACAACAAAAGACCAAAACAAATTGATGTTTACAGTTCTGGGGGGCCAGACATCCAAAATGAGTCAGCAAGGCTGCAATCCTTCTGCAGGTTCTGGAAGAGAATCTATTCCTTGACATTTTAGGCTTATAGAGGTGGTCTGGACCACTGCAACCTCTGCTTCAGTTTTCACGTCTTCATCCCTCTGACTCTGACCTTCCTTCTCTCTCATAAAGACCCTTTGATTATATTGGGCTCAACCAGATAATCCAGGATAATCTCCCCATATAAAAAGCCTTTATTTAGTCATATGTGCAATTTATTTTGCCATATAAGGTGGTATATTTTTTGGGTTCTGGTTATTTACATGTGAGTATCTTCAGAGAGCTATTATTCAGCATGCCATGCCCCTCAGCATAAATAGCTCTAAGTCTCTGTAAAGGGTATGATCCAACTATATTCACTTATCAGGTGACAAGTAAGGTAGGATTAAGCTCTTTGCAAGAAGAAAATCATATTAAGTGGCCCTACTATTGCCCCAGGTTTCTGCCTCAATGTACTTGCTGAGCTGTGACATAGGAAGAGAGAACCCAAGCAGAGAGGAACTGAAGAAATAGGGAACAGAATTTAGCAAGCCTGAGGTCTCTCTCTCTCTTCCTTGTGTTTCTTTTCCATCTTCTTTCTTTTATCTGTTCCCTTTTCTTTATTTCTTACTATCCCTTTGCCTAATTGTGTGTATTTCTGTCTCAACCTGTCTCCACTTTCCTGACATCTCTTTTTATTACAGACTTTATATGAACCAAAGCATATATTTGAAGACTTGTTGCCTTTATAGTACAAAGCATTCGATCTCATGTTCTAAATATTCAGTTCAAAGTAAGCATATTGAAGGCTTTTTATTTCTATAAGCTTAAAAATGAATCCAAATGAATCTACTTTTTAACTTTGTTGTAGTGTTCAATTGATATTCCTTTCCTTAGGTCTGCAACACTTCGAAGCAAAAACAGAAATCTACTGGGTAAAAAGATTTCAAACACACAAGTGAGACCAATCCGGTTTCCACAAAGGGTTAATTTTTGCCAGGTATAATAAAATTAATTTCATCAGATCAAGCCATGTTTAATGTGCTGTATGTAAAACTACATACAAATATAGACTAGAATTAATATCAAATGTAAATTAAACAATATAAAATCCATTAACTAACTTTATTCTGTCAGCAATTAAAATATAAGAACAATTGTTTCAGGATTTGCTTAATTACTTTATTTATACTGCTTATTTATAATACGTAATGATGTGACTTCTGTCACACTATTTCTGTGTTCTCATAAAAAGGAGTGACTTTGAATTATCCTTTCCTCAGCAAATTTTTCCTACCTAAGCAAGAAGTACCAGATAGAAATCATTCACAGACCCTAGATTGTCATTTGCTTTTCATCAATGGAGATGTCATTAACATACTCAATTTCCTGTGAATCTTTTTTTCCCCATAAAAATAGTTACCATTCCCTTAACACCCATAGTAATTCTTAAGTATGCAGGCTCTGGAGTCAGACTGCTTGAGTTTTATTTACCACTTCATACCTTTCTAGCTCTGTAATCTTCAGCAAGTTCAATTTATTCTGCTTCATTATCTTCATCTATTTTATAAAATATGTATGTTTGTGCAATGACTATAAGGATTTAATGTCTAACATTTATAAAGCATTTAGAACCATACTTGATATATAACAAACAGTAAATAAATGTTACAGCTTGCTATTGCAACTCCTAGCAATGACCAACACAACTATCTAGACTCTCTTTCATCATTATTCTTAATTACCACTACAATTTTATCAAATATTGTTTATTTCCACTTGGAAAGGGTGTCACTAAGGATCAAAGCTGTTAAAGTAACTTTATTTAACTGCAAGTGAATAGTCAAGTGGAGTTTTGAATATATCTCTATTCCATTTTTTCTACCAAGACGTGCTGTCACTTCAATGTTAATGAAAGGATAGATGAACTGGAATGGTTAAATATCTTTTTCATTTCTAGGATTTTAAAGAAAGATGTGAAACAAGGGGCCCCTAGTGCTCCAAAGGCAGTAAGTGTGGCTTCCAACCCGGGAGAATCAACTATACAGGTTCTTCTCTAAGCTGGGACACTCTTGGCAGAGCTTTGTAACTGCAGGTGGGGGAAAGTGCACAGCAGCTGTTTTGACAGCCTGGTGAGGGAATCTGGTGCCACATGCCAAGACTAGGGGTACAAGTGCAGCCTCTCTGGTTGCTTGTTTTCATACCCATCTGTTTAAATGGCATTTTTCCGAGTCATAATGAAGAAACCAACCAAAAAGAATTTTCTGATAAAGATGCTTTGTCCCCCTCAAAGTGTGACCATCTGCCTAGGGAGATACCCTTGTTTCATAGAGCCTGATAACAAAGTCATAGTGAACTCATTTCACAAAAGTGCCTTATTGATTACATATTTCTGGAGTATATATGGCTCCAATTAATTTTCATATGTTTCAAAATATTTGCATTAAAAAATAGAAAAGAAAGGAATTAAGATATTTAAAGTCTACTGTATACTAAGCTATTTGCACATACTGTCTTATTTAATCTCCACAATGATTTTAGGTGTCAGAAACTATCTTCTTTGACAGATATGGAATCTCAGATTCAGAGAAGTTCATTAACATGGCCAGTGTCATCACACCTACTAAGTGGTAGAACTGGGATTGGAATCCAGGCATTTATGACTCTTACAAATGTGCAGATTCCCTTAGCTGAGATGTCTCTCTATGGCCACATGCACAAGAAACCGTAATGCGTATTTTTCCAAAGCCTTGTTTCTTACTTTTTCTTCTTTAGCTTTCCTCACAAGCTCAATTTCTCTTATGATTCTCCAGTATTTATAGCTATTTTAGAAGGTAAGTTTTCTGAATAAAAGTTGTTCCTGACTGTAATAGTGTTGGTCACAATGAACAGGAGCCAAAGTCCTAGCTGCCTAGATACCATGAGACACCTTTGAAGTTTATACATTTTTTTTTTACATTAAGCACTAAGACTGTGTTTTTATGTGCACAGTTTGGGAAATAAGATGGAGGGGTGTGTGTGTGTGTGTGCGTGTGTGTTTATGGGTATAAATGTAGATATTTTTCAAATGAGAATCAAAAGTGAAATAAAGCCCTTATGGCCTGATATTCTAATTGAGTTAGTAAGTCAGCATAATAATGAATAAGTGGCCTGAAATATACCAAAAGTCTCTGTAAAAAGGTAAGACGCAAGTTGCTAAAACTATAAAACTGTCACTATCCAATATGGTAGCCAATAGCCGTAAATTGCTGTTTACATTTCAATTAACTGAAATTAAATAAAAATTTAAAACTGATTTTCCTAGCTACATTAGCCGCATTTCAAGTGCCATAGCCATCTATTGGGCAGTACAGATGTATATATATATACACACACATATATATATACACACACACACATATATATACACACACACACATATATATATACACACACACACACATATATACACACACATATATATATACACACACACACATATATATATATAAATTTTTTTTTCTCCAAATTACAGAAAGTTCTTTCCTACAGTGCTGCTAGAAGTTGTAAGGTTGTTTAGACTTTATGCAATAAGTACATTAGCTTATTGGTGATGGTTGTGTGGAGATCATATTGAAGCAGTGGATTATTCTCAGTGCTATAAGTAGAGAAGCCACTTAAAAGTCATTCTGCCTTAGCAGTTGTCAAGGGTGATTCTGTTCCATTCTTGCTGTTCCAAGTTAAGAAAAGACTGAAAGAATATTAAAGACTACATTACTCTTCCTCTATTAGATAAATAAAAATGATCATAAAGTATAAGTGATAGGACCATATAAACCAATTTATCTGTTTAATAGTACATCCTTTAAATGAGACCAACGAACCAATGGAATCTAATACAAAACCAAACAGAAGCCCTTTGGAAATGTCTGGCTTACTTCTAGAATTATTCCAGATGACGTCTCATATGCATGCTTGACCACACCCATCACTAAGCTTTTCTAATATCTGGATCCTATACATTGGTTCCTACAATTTTCAGACTGTTTGCATTGGCAAGAAAACTTGTGTTTTACCAGTTAAACTTTGACAACTTTAAGGCTACTTGGACTTAAATTGAGAATCCGTAACCAAAAGGAAGAGCTATACTTTCTTAAGTTTACTGCACCCACTACGAGATGTCTCAGCCTTATTCACTCTTCTTGCCCTTGCTTGACATGAAATATGAATGAAACATATTAGTTAATCTCTATAACTATGAGGAAAAGAATAAAAGAGAAAAGTAACTAACTTTTGGGAGAGAAAATTGAGTGTTAGCAATGGAAGTAAACTTAAAGATTGCTAATTTCACCCATAATGGTAAATGGGCATAATTGCAGTGACTCTACATGAAAGAAAATGATGTGGGCAAAGTTATAACATGGAACTAAATATTTTTTTTCTGATGTCTCTTGCCTGAAGTTTACCTGAGGAAGCTCCTTTTCCTTCACCTGTCTAGTTTTGAATCTGCTGAATTAGACAATTAACCCCCAAGCCTCTTTACACATAAGTGAAGGAAGGAGATGCTAAAGACATTTCATCTGACTAGGAATGATACATGAGTACCTTGACTGTGCAACACCCAGCAGGAAAGAGTGTCTGATACACAGTTAACTTTTAGGTTGATATTTCCAAGGATGATTCCTCTCAACTTTATTTCAGAGATTGGTTGAGCACTTAAAGTATACATTTTCTTGAGAGTGTTGAATCTAATAAATAAGCTGGAATTCAAAATAGTCTTGGTTCAAGAGTGAGAGCGGTGAGGGCCTCAAATGAAATGACTTCTTTATATATTATCATTAAGTAATGTTTCTCATATACAAATAAGCATCACTGAAAAGCCCGAGAAAGACATGCAGTCCTGCTAGACTGTAGCTGTACTGTTCAATAGTCCTATGGAGTCTCTACTATATGCTACACACTTTTCTAGGATCTCTATGCTTCTGGTAGATTCTGGTCTGATACACCATCACAGCCCTGAAAAAACACCACCACAGCCCTGAAAAACTGTCTTTATGGTTAAAAACAGACAAGCAAACAAACAGCAATTCATTAGTTATAATGTTATACACTTAAAGTTATTTTTTTCTACCAATGTGATCTTCTGAGAATAGGTAATAAAAGAAGAAGCAAGGGTAGATTAGTTTTTCTAGTAAACCTCTTATGGTATTTAATTTTATGACTGTCATTTATTTTGACACAGAAAAATATCATTGCCAACTCGGTGAATATAGTAAAAAAGTAACTTGTGAGAAATTAAATAATTCAGTGGGCTGATTACAAAAAATGCATGATCAGATGAGATTACATACACAAACTTTGAATACAAATTTTTTTAAACATACATTCACTGTTTATCAGTATACGAAAAATCTGGAAGAGGGAGTAGTTAGACATTTTTTGTACCTTGAAAACTTTTTGGTTCTTTAAAGAAAACCTTGCTATTGCCCCTGGCCTTGAGTCTACTCTAACTTTGGCAGAAATGATTAGCAACCAATGAAACAATATCTGTTTATGAAAGAAACACTGGAGAGCTACATGAATAACTCAGGCGAGGAAGCACTGGAGTCGCAATCAGTTACAAGGGTGATTTACTATTTCTGCAAAATGCTCTAGCTACATTAATCTTTGCTTGGAACTGAGTCACTGCAGAAAATGACACAAGCTATAAGTAGCTTCAGTCACACACTGGAATAGAGTTCTGTCAGATAACTTCCAGAGGCTATGATGAATCATGCTGCTACTTATTTTGAGCAGCCCCACAAAAACAAAAGGGAGGTAAGAGGCAATTCAGTGCTTTGGTGGCAGTCTTCTTGACCACAAGAAAGATGGTTTCAATCCCATTAGAACTTAAACTTGAAAGCTGCCCCTTCAGCTAAGAGAAAAGTGAGCTCACAGACCTGACCTAGTTTGTTGTCTAAGCAACACAGGGTCATGTTTGCATAATTCTGCTCCTTGAATAACACTCCTAAGGGAAGAGAAAGTATAGCTAACCGGTGAATTTTCAAAATTGAAATAGGAATGTGTGGCTTAGTATCTTCCAGTTTTCATGCTCCTACAGACCTAATCTCCTTTTTGGACATAGGGATTTTATCTTTAATACAAGCACCTTATTCTGGGAGGTGAGATTGCATTATCTAGGAGAGGTTTATTAGTTAGCTATTGCTGCATAACAAATTGCCCTAAAAGTTATTGACTTAAAACATTTATTAGCTCACAGCTTTGTAGGTCAGCAATCCTGATTTGATTTATCTGGCATATCTTGTGCTTTGTGGTCTCAAGGCCGAAGTCTAGATGCTGTCCAAAGCTACAGTGATCACAAGGGTTGATTCATAAAGGATTGACTCTCAAGTCCACTCGTGGCTGTTTTTCAGAGGCCACCCACAGGTTCTTTTCATGTGGGGCCCTCCAGAGGGCAGCACTCAACAGGGCAGCTTGTTCATCAGAACAAGCAAACTGAGGAAAACCAGTAAGAGAAAGAGAGAGTGCAAGCAAAATGGAAGTCAAAGCTCTTGATAATCCAATCTTGGAAGTGACGTCCTATTCCTCTTTCTGTATTCTGTTTATTGTTGGCAAGTCACTAGGTCCTGTCTGTACTCAAGAAGAGGGGATTCATGCAGGTGTGAATACCAGGAGTATCCTGGAGTATCGGGCATCACCAGGGGCCACATCAGAAGTTGTCTACTGGCCAGGAGCGGTGGCTTACACCTGTAATCCCATCACTTTGGGTGGCTGAGGAGGGCACCTGAGGTCAGGAGTTCAAGACCAGCCTGGCCAACTTGGTGAAACCCCATCTCTACCAAAAATACAAAAATTAGCCAGGTGTGGTGGTGGGCACCTGTGATCCCAGCTACTCAGGAGGCTGAGGCATGAGAATAGCTTGCAACTGGGAGGAGGAGGTTGCAGGGAGCCAAAAGTATGCCACTACACTCCAGCCTGGGTGACAGAGCAAGACTTGGTCTCAAAAAAAAAAAAAAAGATTGTCTAATACAGGAGATTATCAGAAAGCAGTCATGGCCATACATTTACATCATGTACTTCAGTATAATTTTCATCAGAAATAAGGCTGATATTTTTATCTCCATCTGCGTCTCTCCAGATCTTTCAGTTGAATTTGAATTCAGTTTAGGTGACAACATTTTTGTTCTCATAGATGACAACATTTCTGTTCTTACCTTTTCCTCTTCCCATAATCTTTCTTTCTTGCTTGACAAACCTTGCTAGTTTTACAAGATTCAGTCTCAATATTATAGCCCTTAAGAAACTCTTAGTAAGCTCCAGGGAGCAATACTAACACACACATCAATTGCTGGAAGTATTATCTAAGTATGAAAGAAAAGATAACTAGAGCTATTTTTCCTCAATAGGAAAACAGAGTCTGGAGGTCAGTATTCTTTCAGTAAACTCTAGTCCTAATCCCAGGCTCTGGAGGCGAAGCTGGAGGCACTCATTTATTCACCTCTTTTTTGACCAAACTTTATGCCCTTCCCACAGGATAACTTCATTTCCTTAAGAAAAAGTTGATGAATTTCTCATGCCCTTCTTCTTACCTCCATGCAATGGAGTCTTACAGTCTAGCAGAGCATTTTAGACTTTGTGGGGTGAGTAATGATTCTCATCACCCCTAACTGCACCCATTTTGTGTATAGAGACTAACATTGGCTCTAAACAATGTGCAAGATTTTTTTAGGCATCATACATTTTACACCCATACTGAGGAAATAGTGTTTTGTGTTTCGTTTATTGGACAAAACCTGCTCAGGTTTTTAGAGGTCAGCAGGTTCTCTGCTATTCGGTAGCATGGTTCATGTCTTATCTCCTCCAGTTGTATCCAATTGGAATAATAAAAAAGCTTGTTAGCTTTCTAATATTTGTTCCTGTCACTTCCAGCAATGTGTGTCAGTCTTAATTTAACCTTTCGATTCAGCAGTCCCATTCTGGTGGCAGATGTGTGTCAGTGTGTGTGTGCATGTGCATGAAATGTTGCCAATTTTTTCTACCGTATTAGCAAACATAAAGAAAAAAATAAGTAAACTAAGTATTCAATACAATAAAGATAGATGAAGAGGGAACATGACAGAGAAAAGAAGAAAAGGATTTATAAAGGGGAAGAAGACTTTAACATTGTAGGCAAGAAAATAAAAATCAATGTGGAAAATAAAATGAAGTACGTGTCTGGCAATAAGACTATAAAATGATTCTTTTGTCACTTTACAGCAACAAATTTAGATATCTAGATTAAATGGTCAATATAAAGAAACCATAACTGGACAAAATTACTCAAAATATTTGATTAAATCAATAACCAAAAAATCCCCTGGAAATTTCTGCTTATAATTATGATTCTACCTACAATTTCATAGGTGCATTTCTATCAGACTTACAGGGAACTATATATTTTTATGATGAAACAATTCTAAAGCATAGGAAAAAAGTAAAGCTCAAATTATTTACTGTAGGCTACATTGCAAACATACCAAAATCAGGCATGATTAAAATACATATAGAAGAAGATGAGGGGAAGGAATTTTCTAAATTCACATAAGCACC
Organism: Cacajao melanocephalus; assembly: GCA_963573385.1. Classification (NCBI taxonomy): domain Eukaryota; kingdom Metazoa; phylum Chordata; class Mammalia; order Primates; family Pitheciidae; genus Cacajao; species Cacajao melanocephalus. The sequence continues at coordinate 44,096 of CAUYLG010018174.1, forward strand.
GGTTATGAATAATAGTTTGTTACTATGATGCTATGCTTAAAATCCAGGGGCTTTAAGAAAATAAGCTGTCTCGGCCAGGCACAGTGACTCACACCTGTAATCCCAACACTCTGGGAGGCTGAGGCAGGCAGATCACAAGGTCAGGAGATCGAGAACATCTTGGTCAACATGGTGAAAACCCGTCTCTACTAAAAATACAAAAATTAGCCAGGTGTGGTGGTGCACGCCTGTAATCCCAGCTACTAAGGAGGCTAAAGCAGGACAATCGCTTGAACCCGGGAGGCGGAGGTTGCAGTGAGCCGAACTTGCACCACTGCACTCCAGCCTGGGTGACAAAGCAAGACTCCGTCTTACACACACACACACACACACACACACACACACACACACACACACACAGAGTCTCTTTAGACTCTCACTGAGGAGAAGATTTTTAATTCAAATTTTGATTACGACAGTGAAAAAGAAAGTGCTATATAATTTTATGAATAAATATATCCTCTGGCAGTTAGTATGTTTTATGAAAGAGAACCGGTGCATTTGATTCAGAACTGCCAAGTCTTCCACATGAAAAAGAAAAGTTGTTATTCATCAACAGTGCATCTTACAATAGAGGGCATCTTATAATCTAAGAAAAATGCCAGATATACATGATGGGGAGGAAGGCAGCAAATCACACTGCCATGTGCATACCTATGCAACAATCTTGCATGTTCTTCACATGTACCCCAAAACCTAAAATGCAATTAAAAAAAAAGACAAGAAAAATGGCAGCCAAAGTAATGGAGTCAAAGAGGAAGTTCAAAAGAAGCAGCCTTGGAGAACTAATTAAATTCTTATAAATATAAGTGAAATAAAACTTCAAGTGAGGATATTTGCTTGAAGAAGGCTTGAAGGATTAATTAAAATATCACAAACTGGGTTAAGTATAACTTCAATTTGGAAGGAATGGCATAGATTACAAGGATGTAGAGGGCCAGGGTTTTAGCCTAAGGGGCACTGAAAGGAAAGAACCAAGAAGAACATTCACAGAAGAAACAAAGATCAATCTGAGGAGGAGTAATTATTTCATGAGAAAGAATTGAGTTTCAGTCCTTCATGTTCATCAAATGAAGAAAGGCATGTTGGGATGGATTGGCGCATAACACATAAGGTGCATGGAGAGATATGAGATTGGGAAGGGTGTCATGAATATAATTAAGGTGACAGTAATTATTAGGTCTGAGGTTGTGACTATCTGCCAAAAGAAATGTTATGGGCAACATGTTTCAGCCATACACTTGTCTCCTGAACACAAGAAGAGTGTTCAAAGACTTTTACCTGAAAGCAAGAAAATAGATTTAGGGAAATGTGATGATTATCTTATGTGTCAAATTCATGGGTCACCAGGAACCTAGATATTGGTCAACTATTATTCTCTGTGTTTCTGCAAGGATGCTTTTAGATGAGATTAATGTTTAAATTAATGGACTTTGATTAAAGCATATGTTCTCCATGATGTGGGTGGGCTTCATCCAATCAGTTGAAGGCTTGAAAAGAACAATATGATTGTCTTTCCCTGAGGAAGGGAGACTTCTCCAGCAGATTGCCTCTGCACTGCATCTACAGCATAAGCTCTTCTCAGTTCTACAGCAGATGGCCGTTAGACTCAAACTGGAATACTTTGTCTTCTGTGTCTTCAGCCTATCTGTCCACCCTCCAGATTTTGGGTCTCCCAGCCTCCATAATAGTGTGAGCCAATTCCCTATAATAAATCTCTTTCTATAAATATTCATACGCTATTTTTTCCTGTTTCTCTGCAGAACCTTGGTTAAAGCAAGAAATAAGGAAAAAATTATTTATGATGTCAGAAATGTAGATGTAGCCAATAAGATTAAAAGAGTGAGGGATTTTTTTTCCTTTGTCCAGACATGTTAAAACATAGATCTATAAATGGAAGGCAGTGGTAAAAGTTACTACTTTTTTGCTATTTATTTAATTTATGAGATATTTGTAACATACAAGGCAGTGGTATATATTGTTCATATGTTCAAACATGTGCCTTAAACATCAAAAACATGCATGAGAATGATAAACACTGAGTTTGGGACTTTGGGATATTAATCCCTAAAAAAGAGAAAGGAAGGTGAGGGGCCTGAGATAGTGAGTCTTCACTTGTATTTATGAAGATATGTGAAAAGCCAATAGGGCAAACTCTCTCTAATCTCATAGGTGGATGCATTATTGATTTTAACATTTTGTTTTTGTAATTTTGTGTGTGACTAAAATATTTTATAATCAAAATGGAAATATTAAACAAAATGAAAAATAAATCATCTAAGGTAGAATATAGATTTAAATTTCTTTTTTCTTCTGAGGGGCAGTTGCAGAGTAAGGCATTCATTGACCACCTATAAAGTAGTATTAGTTGTGCTAAGTGTTAGAGATACAACCAACCCACAAGACCAGCCTTCTGAACTTAGAAGCTTTGTTTAGAGAGTGATACAGAGAAATGCAAGGGATGTTTTTCAAGCAGAGGCATCACAAGACAATCCAGGAAGTGATTCTGCTTCAGATAAAGCTCAGAGAAGCCCTCATAGAAAAACTCATATATGAATAGTTATAAAAATGAATAGGAATTTTCTATAGTCAAGGGTTAGAAGGGCTTTCGTGGACATCAATGGTTTAAAGGCAAGAAATGACAATATGATCAGTAGAATAAAATACAGATTAAACTATAGTAATAACCAAAATTAATTTCTCAAAAGTTTTAAAACTTGAAAGAGGTAGAATCTGTATAATTTGGTTCTAAAAGTGGGCGGGAGAGGGGGAAGGCAAATGGACATACAATAGGAGAGAAGTATTACTTTCCTTCTGAATGCCCAAGAATGATCAGTCTGTCAAGGTATGCTGTGAAGATAAGCTTACGCATGCAGAATGAAGACAAAAACTAAAACAAAATAATTATAAATAACAAAGTCATTCACGGATAAAGAAAAAAAGTACAAAAGAAAAGGAGTGAAAAAAGTCAAAAGATAAAAAAAAAAAAACCCCACCAACTTAAAAGACAAAACCAAAATAATGAAGAGAAAACTATAAGGTCAGACAAAAATGAATTCACTACTAAATAAAGTATTAACCATTAGGAAATGTGCTAAATAGATTGTGATACATCCACTTCTTGTACTATTATGAAACACTTATAAAAAGGGCTATGAAATCTTTGCATCATAAAGCAAATATTTATGTTATAGCAGGAAACACAATTATTTGTATGTCATGCTTATTTATTACTAATATAAGGGACATACCTAGGATGTACAGACACTGAATAATTTTTTGTGGGTTATTGTCTTATATATATAAATAATTTTATCAGTGAGCAATATGTTAGAATATATTAATTGGTCCATGTAATGCACAGTGATTAACTGGTGAAGATTTAGAATAATGGATAGAGAAAAAGTTAGGTATTTGTAACTGTATAATTAGTACATGTATAGATTCTTCACAGCATGCAGGTATCTCATTTTTTCTTTTTCAGGTCCAGGAGCTGTATCTTTGAGTTCTTTCTTATCACATGTCACATTTTGGCTACTTTTCTATTCCTATTGTGAGAAGAAAGTGGCAATGCTGTTGTTCCTAACAATGCCTCATGGCGGACCATCAGTAATCCATATCCCTAACCTCATCTTATGTTAGAAAGTCACTCAAAATCAGCACATTCTGATGGCTCAGTCTCATGCAATCACACAAAAGAAATGCCACACTGGCCAGTGGAAGCAATCTGCTCGTTACGCTGCCCTCATGCACTGAAGCCATGACAGGAACCCAGGACAACTCTATCCATGGAAATCCAAGAGATCCCCAGGGCATCTGGTAGATCCTACTAGAAAGAGGTGTGATAGGCAGAATGCCCTCTTCCCGATGTTTACACTCTTATTCCTGAAGTCTGTGAAGATATTACATTTCATGACCAAAGAGTCTTTGCAGCTGTAATTATGGTTATAGATGTTAAAATAGGTAGATTAACCTGGAGTACTTAGGTGGACACAGTCTGATCACATGAGCCTTTAAAAGCAGAAAACTCTGTGGAGTCACAGAGGCAGAAGTGGAAGTTAGAACTGAAGTGATTATTGATGAAGGTTGTGGGGGGCGCTGACCCACTGTGGCTGGAGGGAGGCTACATGGAAAGCATGAAGAGGAATGTGGGCAGCCTCTAGGAGCAAGGGTCATGCTAACTGACTGGTAGCACGAAAATGAGGTCCTCAGTAGCACAACTGCAAGCAACTAGATTATACCGACAACCTGAATGAATTGATTCTTCCACAGAGTCCAATAAGGGTCTTAGCCTAGCCTGACACTGATTTCGATCTTCTGAAACCCTAAGCAGAGCACCAGCTGAGCTCACTCAGACTTCTGATCTACAGAGCTGTGAAATGGCAAATGCATGTTGTTTTAAGATGCTAAGTTTAGGGTAATTTGTTACAGCAGTGATAGAGAACAAATACATGGTGTGGGTCAATAGAGAAGGTTTGCTTGGAAGGCGCCATCACTGGGGAAAACTGCAACCATCAAAGCCCATAGAGTTTCCAGTTTAGAAGGGGTTCCACTAATGTGGCACTGTTAGCCCCATCTGCTTCCAAGCACTGGAGCCTTAGAAAATTCCCAGGATGTTACTCTAAAACAAGAGTTTCCTGTGGTGAAACCTGGGGCAAGACATAAAAGCTGTGATGAGTTTAAAGACTCTTCTTCAGTCTTTCTGTTTGCCAGAGTCTCTGGGGGTAGCTAGATGGTTTTACAATAACTTGGTGGGATGTGCATAATTTAAAGAACCAATAGTCAAAACTGAGAGAATGACACATTTCACCCCACTTAAATGGAATCTCTTTTTATCAGAGGCTATTAAAAGCTGCAAAACCAACTTCATCCATCTCAACATTTAATAATCTTACCCCTACTTCAATCCATTACATCACCCTAAAATCTGACATCCAGTGCTAATAAGTGGGTAGTTGTGGAAGATTTACTAGAAGGAATATTTGTATGTGCAGGTTGCCAAAGTAATTTTGTTTATACTTTGTTGTAACTTTCTTTTTCATCCTTGAAAGGCTTTGGCATTTTCTGTGATACAGTACATATGGCCATTGGACAGTTTTCCAGTACTTCCAAACCAAGGGAATTTCTTGATTTTCTCTATGTGTAACAATAACACAATGATGAATATTAAAATTACACGGAACCTATATATTATCTAGGAGAAAAGATTTATTCATTCATTCTATACTCACTGTTCTAGAAATGGTAGATACATCAAATATAAAATAAACGAATCCCTGCCCTCTTGAAGCTTACATTTCTAATGGGGAGAGATGTGTTATGAATACAAACAGTAATTGACATGAAGACTCTGTAATTAGGGGACATGCGGGGAATGTTCCCTAATTGTTTATTTTTGACTTGAGGTTTTCGAAGGTGAGAAGCTTAATAAATAACACAGAGAAAAGGGTTCATGAGTAATTGTGCCTGGGAAGAATATATGAGGAAAACCCTTTCTCTTTCCAGGTCTTGGTCATTGTAGGCTAATGAAAAGAACCTGAGCAGTTGTGTGGCTCCATATATAGATACACCGCTCTGCGCAGGGAATCATTAGGCAGGATAGAGGATGTCCAGCCCAAGGATTATTAGTGAGGGAGGGACATAGCATCCCTCCTGATGGAAGGAGCAAGGGTAAGGCTAAACACTACTTGATGAGAACCACAAAACAAGAAAACCCTCCTTGCCATGGACATATTACCAGTTTCATAGAAGAACCCTGTATCCATCTAACACCACTCTTTCCTACTGAAGAAGGACGGTGAGCACTTTTGATATTTAGGGCAGACCATCATATTACCCTACTCTAGGAAGCCACCATCAAGGCTCCAGTTTGGAAGTTGCTGGGTGGAATTTGATATCAGAATAACATAGAGTTTACAATTGAAGTTTCAAACTAGACTGAATATGTAATATGCCAAATTACTGGAAAATTTAAGAATATATCAACATGCTTTTAAACAAAGAGGAAGGAAAATCCAACATGGAATATTGGCAGGCAATTGGAGAAAATTAAACCTTTTAAAAATATTTCTGAGGCTGGATGCAGTGCCTCACTCCTGGAATTCTAGCAGTTTGGCAGGCTGAGGCAGGTAGATTGCCTGAACCCAGGAGTTCAAGACCAACCTGGGCAACATGGCAAAACTCCATCTCTACTAAAAATACAAAAATTAACCAGGTTTGGTGGCATGCGCTTGTGGTCACAGCTACTCAGGAGGGTTGAGGTGAGAGGATCATCTGAGCCCAAGGAGGTCAAAGCTGCAGTGAGCCATGATCGTGACACTACACTCCAGCCTGGGCAACAGAGTGAGACTCCATCTTAAAGAAAAAAAGGAAAAAATGTTTTGAGACTTGTAAACATGGCTGATACCTACGTGCATTTTATATTTTTTAAACTTCCATGTTTTTACTTCTATGCGAAAACTCAGGTCTTGAATGTGTTTTGTAAAGCATGAAGTTCTTTTGCTGATAATAGTCTTGAATATGACTGTGAGAGTGAGTGAGTGTATGCATGTCTGTGAGGTAGAGTGTGCGCATGCATGCTACAAGAGTAGGCATGTTGAGAGTTAAATTGCACAGGACCTATACTCTCTAGAAGAAATTGATGAGGCAGTGTAAGGAGGCTTTGCCCTAGGAGGTCATTACATCTTATTACTAAAATAAACAAAGTCTTGAAATTCAAAGTAGGATTATTAATTACAAGAAATACAAAGTTTTCTGCCTTCTACTCTTATTTATAGTGTTCAATTTCTGAGTAAAGTATTATGAATTCTTTTCAATGTAGCCTCATTCAATTCAGTCAACATTCAATAGACATATATTGAGCTTCTATTAATTACAATACAAGAAGGAAAAGAGATAAGTAAACTGGCAATTATAATAGAATATTACAAATTGCTAAAGATTTCTATAGCTTTCTTCAAATCATATTAATTGAAATTTTCCAACATCTCACGGAGTTTGGAATTGTGCCATAAGGCATAAAGACATGAATTTGTGTCCTGATTCTAAGCAAATGAATGGCAGAAGTATAAAAAAAATGCTGCTTTCCCAAGTTTACCATTAGACAGCAGGTTAAATTGGTGTCAAAATTCTTTATAAGTTCTGAAACCTGGACCCAAAGGGAAACTGAGAAACAAGTAAACAAATTAAACAGCAACAATGGCAAGAATAATAAAAACTTCCGCTTGCTCCCATCTTTGAAAAATGTCTTGGAAACTAAACAAAGCCATGACCTAAATTTAAGTTGTATTTATTGCTGGCTGTCCAAGATATCAATCAAATTTGAATCAAAATATATTATGCTTTTTGTTGTATAAAGAATGACTACAGTGATACAGATGATTTAAAAAATATTAGAACTTATATGATTAATTGAGTGTTTACCCAACCAAATAGTGTTTTGCAAGTGTTGTTCCTGAAACTCAGAATAATTTTGAAGTTGCATATTTGAAGTCCCTCCAGGGTCTGAAGCAAATTTTTTTTTTTTTTTTTTTTTTTTTTTTACAAATTTTACTTGAGGGAAGCAGTTAAAAGTGATTTTGAGTTACATGGTTGAAGGGGTAAATGATCCAGGTGAATATACTGTGTTTGAAGGATGCTTCCTTGGGAAGCAATAATAATGGTGATGATGGTAACAGCTTCAAAAATAATGACAGCCACTAAGTTTCAATCATATTAATGCTTTCCAGAAGCCAGGCTCTGTGCTAAACTCTTCATATACATATTTTCTCATTTAATACATTGAATAAGTTCTGGGTTAAGCATTATTATCATTATCCCTAGTTTGTTGCAAATGAAACTGAATCCTAAGAAGGTCAGTGTGGCTGGACTGAGAGTATGAGGGACAAACTTGAAGAAGATAATGAAGGGTTGAGGGGAACAGACTTTATAGAGCATTGTAGCTCAGTGAAGAATTTGACTTTTACTCCCAGTAGAAACATAGACATGACTTATGTTTTTAAGGAAATAACTTTGACTGCCATTTTGAGGACATACTGGAAGACAGCAATGACAGGAGTAGGGAGACCAGTAAGATCCTGTTGGCATAATCATGGCAAGATAGTGGCTAAGAACAGAATGATGGCAAGTAAGGACAGTGGAAAGTGGTCATATTATAAACATTTTGAAAATAGAGAAGACAAAATTTGCTGATGAACCAGTTCTAGAGTTTGAGAGTAAATGAGGGATTAACTATGACATCAACTGTTAGACATAAGTAACTAGAAGAATGGAGTTAGACTTAATACACGTGCAACTGTCCATAAAAGCCTGTATTTAGAGGGATGAACTCATGTGGAGCTTATTTTTGGAAATGTTGAGTCTGCCAAGTCTACTAGATGTCCAAATGAAAATGTCAACCAGACAACTGGATGTGCAGAACTGTAGTTTAGGGCTAAAAGCATAAAATTGTGAATCATCCGTGTATGGATTATATGTATTTTTATTTTAGGTGTTAAATAACCAGCCTAAGGCTTAAGTGGCAGAGTTGTCTGACTCCAAAGCTCATAATCTTTTCATAAACTGTACTGCTACTATAATCTTAATTTTTTGTAAGCAAATTTGCCCATATCATTAAATCACTCATTTAATGAATGTTTATTGAAACTTGTTACATGCTGGACACTTTGCAAATTGTTGGAGATAGAGGGATTGGATTAAGACATACTATCTGTGATTTTTTGTTGCAAAAATTGTACAGTCGAGTTGAGAAACTGTCTCAGTCCTGAGAAAATCAAAGCTTAAAGAGTCTATAAATCCCTATGGTCCCAGCAACAAATAAGGTAGCTAGGAAATGACTTTAGACTAGCTTTTAAATTTTTGAGTTAAGATGTAAAATTAAAATAAAACAATTGTGTTAATTGAATCATATTAATACATTCCTAGTTATGAATTGCTTTTGGAAACTAGCCAGGTGATCATTAAATTTTATGCTAACTATTTAACATAATACCATACTTGAGTGAGAGCTCTAACAAATAATATCAATATATCAATATGTATTAGGTTAAAATAAGCGTTTTTGTACAAGAGAAGAAAAAAAGTTTTGGATTAATGCTGAGCCTTGGTATTGAGACAAAGCCTGTCTTTTCTCCTGCCCATCTATTATTCTTTTCTCTGCTTTCTTTCTATTTTCTGTCAGGGACACGATTAAATTCACATTGTCTCTGCCTATCCTCTTCCTACCAAAATCTATTCTAAAGAAACAGTGAACATTCATAATAAATACTTCCATGTGCATTTAAGTCTGCTCTGCCATTCTTGGGGTTGTGTTTAGTTTATATTGTGACATCACTGCCTCATTGAACAAGGGTTAGAACGTCTATGTACAGTTATGCGGTAGATTTGTTATGTGTGAGCTTGGCTATGCTGAACCACATTTTCCACAATTTCATTTCTCTTTTCCTTTTGCATAGGGTAAATTGCATATTCTTGTGTGAGATTCGGAGGGTAGAGGTGAGGCAGCAGCCCTGTTGTAGCTCACACACACCAGTTACCTACTGGCCCTCTTCATGGGCGCAGAGCCGAGAAAGGGTGTCCAATAGCTCCTTCTTCCCCAGCATCCTCCTTCAGATTCTCTGACTCTTGTGCCAGGTGTGCTTGTTTAGCTCCACGGGGAAGGGCCCTGGCTTCTGTGGAACACACATGCCATCAAGGTCAAGGGAAACAAAAACTGACACAAGTCATAGTCCACCTTTCTAAGTCCAGTCAATACTTGTGAGTTCCAACTGGTCATTTATTTTTTTAAAATAAGCCTTTTATTTTAGAACAGTTTTAGATTTACAACATTATTATGAAGATAGAGTTTTCATATACTCCACACCTATTTATTGCCTATTATTAACATATTAGTATGACATATTGGTCATAAGTAATAAACATTCGTGCATTATATTTTCTTTTTGTTTTAGGGTCTCATCTAGAATACTAAATTACACTTAGTAGTCACACCTCCTTAGGTTCCTCTTGGTTGTCAGTTTCTCAGATTTCCCTTGTTTTTGATGACTTTGACAGCTTTGAATATTACTGGTCAGGTATCTTGTAGAATGACCCTCTGCTGTGGTTTGTCTGATTTTCTTTCTCTTTCGTAATTATATTGCAATAATATGTTTTTGGGAGGAAGAGCACAGAAGTACAATGCCATTATTTCACATCTTACCAAGGGTATATACTATCAATAATATGACTTATCACTGTTGGTGTTAACTTTGATCACCTGGTTTGAGGTAGTATTTGTCAGGTTTCCCCGTTTTGAAGTGACTCTTTTTTCTTTCTGGTTCCATACTGCATTCTTTGGAAGAAGGCCCCTTATGCTCAGCTCACATTTATGAATGGGAAGTTATGCTCTACCTTTTTAAGGGCAGAATATCTGTATCTATTATTCAGAATTCTTCTGCATGGGAGACTTGTCTATTCTCCCCCATTTATTTATTTCTTTTGTTCAATCATTTACTTGTGTCAATATAAACTCATAAATATTTATGTTCTTATTTGGGTTATAATCCAAACTACTTTAATTTGTGGCTTAAACTGTTTCAATATTGGCCATTAGGAGCCCTTTCAATTGGGTCTTATCCCTCTGACATCCCTATCATAGTGTTTTGTTTGTTTTGAGCACTTTCTTACTTCCTGGCACTACCAGACGCTACAGGCTCATCTCATGTATTTCTTATTTCACTTCTAGAATCAGCTGTTTCTCCCAGTAATTCTGGCTTCCTTATTAAAAAATGATATTAGAAACCACAATCTAGACACCCAGGTATGCTTGTTGCTACAGGAGTTGCTTTGCTTCTTGGCCCTTTCAGCTGTTTGGGCCAGAAGATATTTGTGTGTATACTAACCATTGTATAGAGACATATCTATAAATATTTCTATATGTAACCATCTGTATCTATGTTTAGCTAAACATGAGTCCATATTGCTGTCTCTAGTGATACAGCTTGTTCTTGCTCTTACGTGGTTTACATTTATCTTTCCTTTTCCAACTTCTTGCCCTGTTCACTTCAAGATCCAGAATTTTGTTAGCGATAACCTCATGACAGAGATTGTTTAAGCAGTTTTCACAATTCATGTAAGGTCAAATTCCTGTAATAAAATTAAGGCCACATATATGTGTGTCAGAGTGTGTGTGTGTGTCAGTTTATCTGTATATATTATATATGCACATATATCTACATATTGTATATATACACATAGTTATATAAATCTATACATGCATGTATGTGGATGTATATAGGTGTATATGCATATTTTATTTATATATACAAACATATATATATATATATATATATATATATATATATATATAAAATATATATGATAAACCCAACTTGTTCAACCTTAGGTATCTTTAGTGCAGCAAAGGAGATTGTACACCTTGGGGAAATGTTGGGTATCTCCGAAGAGGGCATTAGAAAAATCTATTATAGTATTTGAGCTTTGGTTGAGTAACTTTGGGGGAATTCTAAGGAAATAGAGGTTAGTTCTAGATTAGATGTTATCAGAAAGCAGAGACAATTCTGTGACTAGATATTTTAATAAATTTTATCTATAGGAAGGGCATATAAATGTAGGAATAAAGCTACAAATGGTAAAACATAGTAGTCTCCCATTTAAAGATGGAGAGGACTGTTTGCTATTTTGGGTTGCACTATGACCTTGTCTGAGGTATGTGTTCGGTGAGATTGATTTTGTCTAATCAGAGAACTGTGTCATATAGTTGTAAGCATCAGATTAGTTTGTAATAACATTGAGGCTTAGCTATGGATGTCCGATGTGTTTTCAGACATCAGCATCTTCTTTGAAAATCTATATATCTATTGGTTGATCTATCTCACTCGCTATATACCTATCTACCTACTTACCTTCTCTCCCACCTGTGAAATGATAAAAATAAGAAATATATATTGGATCTCTGCCGCTGTATCCTGTCACATAACTCCTAAAATCCTTGGGATCTCAGATGTGATAAGTGGCTTTCTAGATGCTAACAAGATGACTGGAGCCTGTGGACTCCTGGGTAGCCTCATGATGGAGACTGGTTGCCAGAAAAAGCACCCATATGATTAGAGGGTTAGAACTTTCAGCCCTAACTTCTGGCATCTAAGGAGAGAGGGGCTGATCCAATCACCAATGGCCAATGGTTTAATCAATAATGGCTCAGAAAGTTCAGAGAGCTTCCCAGTTGTTAAACACATGGAGAGCTGAGAATGCAGCTTCCTCAGAGGGCGTAGAAGTTCCATGCCTCTTCTCACATACCTTGTCTATGTATCTCTTCTATATGGCTGTTCCTGGGTTGCATCCTTTTATAAGACATCACTTATAATTATTTTAATTTACTTTATAGTAAATAAATGGTGTGTTGAGTTCCGTGAACCATTCTGTCAAATAATTAAACCCCAAGAATTTAAAACCACGTTGTCAGATGCACTGGTCACAGACTGGACTTGGAATTAGAATGAAAAGTGGAAGGGTAGTTTTGTGGGAATTGAGCCCTCAACTTGTGGGATCTGATGCTATCTCCAGGTAGATAGAGTTGGAACTCAGTTAAATTGTAGCACAGTCATTTGGTGTCTGCCTGGTGTGGGGAAAAAAAAAACAACCAAACACTCAACTGTCAGAAGTGAGGTATTAAGAGTGGCCTAAGTATAGTAGAAAAAGCGGCTTACTTATTTGTTATGCATTTGGTGTCAGATTGAGTGAGATTTATTAGACTAACACTAACTCACAGAAACATGCGGTTTGGGAAGAGAAAGAATGAAAGGGCAGAGGATGAGGAACTTTAGATTTCTGGGTGGTCACGTGGTCACCCATGGGATGGAGCAGCAACTGTGCCATGCTCAGTTACTAAAGGTAAAAGTTACCAATGGGATGTAGAGATGGATATGACTCCCAGAGAGTTGGTTCACTGAATGCATTTAAAAAATGCAAACTAATAAGGAAAATGAAAATTAATATGAAAAAGGCAAAATATGCCATCCCTTGGTTATTATTATATGTAACAGCTAAAATGAAATTAAACGAGAGTGCTAGGTAGAACCTTGATGCTAGACCAAGCTCAGATTTGTGAGTCTGAGCTTCTGCCGCTAACCTCAAACTGACTCCTATCGGAAAAATTATTCAAGGACAACAGACAGTACTTCTACCACCTCTGGTCACTAAGGAGACAGTCAAAGTGGAAGAAGGGGAAAACAAAGAAATTACTGAAACCAGGGAATGTAGTCTGAAGGAACTGCTTCATTTTCTGCATCAGTATCATCAGCTTCTTAAAGAAACTTTACTAAAAAGGATGTGAGAGTAATTAATCTGGGGGCAGTATCTTTGGTTTCAAATGCTGCAAAGTCAAAGAGCATGTTTGGGTTGATACAGGATCCACAGCTCACTGTGGACCAATCAAACACAGCTATAAATGATGCAGACACACAGCAGGTTATTTCCAAGTGAACAGCTAGCCTGGTGGACTGGATAAAAGCCACTATAAAGTCTCTTTACCTTGAGAAGGGGGACTGCCCATCTTCCTCTATAAATGCCAACTTGAATACCCCAGATGAAGCAGTAGATAGCCTTGTGTACAAGCCATGTGAGACTGGCTTTTTGATAGCCGGACTATTCACTCACTGATTATGCCCGTAGCCAAGTTATGTTAAGTGCCATGGTTAAAGAGTCCCTGTTTACATGGACATCTGTTATAATCTTATTACTTCAAAACCAAACAACAGTTCAGGAGACTTGTGAAATTTGCTCTCTTAGCTTCCCTTCATGGGCCTTACAGATGCTAATAAAAATATTAAATTAATTAACAAGAGAATGGGGAAAAGCTAATTTGGGTCAAGGGACTGGTCTTAGTAGGGTAGAGATATCTAAATGATTACCAAAAAATAGATTGAATACAACAAATATTGGTAGAAGTGGAAAAAAAAAAAAAAGAAGGAAAATGAGGCAGGGAGGAGTGGGGGCAGTAATAAAACTTATCCCAGCAGTGGAAAATTCTTTAGATGATGACCATCTAAGAAACAGGATGAGTAAAACAGGCATTGATGAGGTTAAAACTATGGTTTTAATATAACATTTCCAAAGGGTGAATGAGCCAAAGGAACCCCTAGCTGCTCCTCCAGCATTAAAAGTCTTCAACAAGTTTATCCTATTTACCCATGTTAGAAAAAATTTTAAAAGCTGAAAGACAAATATTACAATGAAAAATCTGGCCCACAATCATATTGGGCAATGGTCAGGCAGATTAATCAAAATAAAAATTGACAAAAGGGCCAGTGTCTCTTTGCTTAACCCCTCATTAGGGACTCAAGCACTTTGCACTGGGTGAAATGGTTAGGAGAAGATATATTTCTGGGACTCCTTGATATGGGATTATAGGCACTATGGTGCCAGAACTCATTGGTGTAACCTGATATGGGCTATGATTAGATTGAAAGGGCATGAAAACGTAAGGGTTGAAAAGATTATGAAAATTGGAAAGCTTAAACAGGCCTTATATAAAGAAGTTGTGTCTCCTTTTTCTGAATGTTTTATGGGAATGAATATTATGTCTGACTGGGGAACATTTCCCCGACTTAGTATTGTAAAATTGAAACCTGCTAATAAAGTCCTAATGGAAGCTGCAGTAAGGGTTGATGGAATTCTGGTAAAAGTTTGCAGGAGAACTGGTGTGGTTAAACAGGCTTTATGTGAAATGATTGTAGCTCTTATGCCTGATTACATTATGAGGAGAGACTTTGCATCTCACTGAAGAATGTTTCTCCTACCCAATACTGTAAAGCAAAAGGCATGTAAATCTACTCTTCAAGCAATATTAATTGGCCATGATAAATGGGAACCCAATAAGATTGCCCAAGCCCATAAGTGCAGAATTCAAGTTGGACTGCTGACAGCAACAAATTCTCTGTGTGACACTCTATGTGGAATGTAGCCTGAGGCTTGTGGCAAAAGCCTGTGAGTGCATGCCAGTGATGACTACTGGGACTTTGAACTAGAGAATTTCTGCTTGAGAGACTAACACGCTATTGGACATTAAATAAAACTGGCCCAATGACTTAAGAACATAAAAATTATCTTGAAACCTGAAATACCTATGATGTCTTCAGTGACATCATAGAAATACTCTAATGGGAATGGAAGTGCTCACAAGAGTTTCATAATACAATGGAAGTGGTTTATACAGGATGATTCTACCTGGATAATACAAGGCGGAGATATACATGTGCAGGTCACCTCTTTTCCCCTGAGACTGAGTCTGCAACTGTGTGAGGAATTGAATTATTTTTTTTGTTTCCTGGATAGTGCCCTATAAACAGCTCTCAACTGAAAACAAAGAGCTTTTTGGTTTATGGACAGCAGTTCCAAGGTGAACAGACAACATCTTGTTTGGAAGGTCACCACTTTGATCAAGGAAGGGAGAAACAAATCAGCTTTGTGGGGTCAATTGCTTGCTGGTTTCCTAGCAGTGTTGAAAGATTTGAAGTGGTAAAAGCTGTCGCGTTTATGTTTATAACAACTCATGAGTGTTGACTAATGTGCTGGCCATATGATCAGGTAAGAGGGCAGTGGAAACCTGGCTTGTTAAAGGGATGTCCATATGGTGTGCACAGCCCTATGGAAATTTGAAGGGCACATTGCAGTTGAACTTGTCAGTGCCCATAAGAAGAACTCCCTTTCAGATTTGGAAGGTGATTGGAAACACCAAGTGAACCTTTGGTGTATTCCCTTGAAGGGGCCGCTTGAATCCATGGGATGACTGGATATAGGAGGACTGCATCAATGCAGGGACAGGCTGAATGTAGACATTGTCCTTTTTTACCCTCTGAGGCACAAAATACCAGTAAAAACTGTTCTATTTGTCAGCAAATGAGACAGAGACTATAGATGGCTATGTGGCAGATTCTTCAGGAAGAAGGCCTTACATGTGACTGACAAATCAGACTAATGCTTATAGCCCCAGAGGCTACACATGGGTTGTGACAGGAATAGACACTGACTCTGAACCCAGGTTTGCTTACTTGGAGGTAAGTACAAATGCTCAGAATACTATTTAAGAACTGGACAGAAGCTATTTCATCTCTTCAGGTGGCCAACCAGCATTGCTTCATGCCAAAGAAAACACTTTACAGCTTATAATGTTCAACAATAACCAGATTGAGACCCTTCTCAGAGTAATAGCTTGATAGAGAATTGGAAGAGGCTATTAAAACGTTGGTTGTCCAAAACGAGGGTGGGGTGGGTGGGTAGAGGCCTGAAGGGTTAGCTTAACACCTGAATGAGTTTGTGCTTACACTCAACGTGACTGGTGCTAAAGGAGTGTCTGCATTCGCTATTTCTCTGTTTTTCTGGCGGATCTGGGGAGGAGGAAGTGGGGAAGGATGCTGGTATGAATATACAGTCTTTCCCAAGAAGATTAGATGCTGGTTTACTGACTGTCCTTTTTTTCTTTCTTCCTCACATTACCTCACGATCTATCTACTCTAGTGATTCTACTTCTTTAATTGAACACTGACTAATACCCTGTGAAAAGGAAAATCCCTGAACTTCTAGGCATCATGCCTCTTTAGCTTTCCTGAGCCCCTGTGTTCAACTAATGAATGACAAAGTCAATCACAGAACTACCTAGAGGAAAACCCCCATGTGGGTAACAACTTATAGCAGGGAGTTTTATGTATGCAACCCAGCTCAAAGTGTATTGACTGTGGCCAGGGTTGGAAGCGGGGCCAGCCATCTCTCCTTGGCTGGCACAATGCGACACTATGTTAGCATGGCATGTTCTTCACAGAGTCAATCTGAAAACATTTGTTCTGTTGCTTGTTGGGATAGGACAACTAAAAGTATTTGTTTTTGTAGCTCTGAAAGCTTTAGTCTTGAGATACCTGCTGGGTACCATCTGACAGGTTTTGTCCCTGCAATGAGGAAATATGCCTGTTTTTGATTAGTGTGGGCAGTATGTAGCAACCCAAGTTTTCCTGGGGACATAATATCATTTAGCAGAAAGAGGGCTAGGCTGGAAATTGAGAGAAGTAAAGAGGAACCTTCACTGTCCTCAACAATCTGTGTGAGCTTGGACAAATTGCTTGACCTTCTGCACTTCTGTTTTCCTCATCTTTACAATGGGAATTAACTCATTTATTTCTCAAAGGCCTTTTGACTCTAATTTTTTTGTGCTTTTCATGTTGCAACAACTTATCAAGTATAAAAAGAAAATATTCTAGACGTTATTATTTCTGTGGATGCAGAAGCAGAATTTTAAACAAAAATACAAAAATAAGGGTTAATTTGAAAAATTTGATTTATAACCCCAAATTCCTATATTCCTGAAAAAGGACATTTGGGATTCCTAGCTACATCTCTATCATGTAAAACAGATTGCAAGATGCTTTTGGTCCTTATAGAGAATTGGAAAAAAAGGGTGGCACCTAAGAGGAGAGAATTATTTATCACGATTTTTTGTTTACAATTAACACACATTAATTTGTATTTGAAGGGCACATTAAAGATGAACTTGTCACTGCCCATAAGAAGAACTCCCTTTCATATTTGGAAGGTGATTGGAAACACCAAAGGAACCTTTGTTGTATTCCCTTAAAGGGGCCACCTGAATCCATGGGATGACTGGTTATAGGAGGACTGCGTCAATGCAGGGACAGGCTGAATGTATTGTCCTTTTGCACCCTCTGAGGCACAAAAATGCCAGTAAAACCTGTTCTGTTTGTCAGCAAAAGAGACAGAGACTACAGATGGCTGTGTTGCAGATTCTTCAGGAAGAAGGCCTTACATGTAGCTGGCAAATCAGGCTTATGCCTATAGCTCCAGAGGCTGCACATGGGTAATGATGGGAATAGACATTTTGAAACATTTGGTCTGTTGCTTGTTGTGATAGGACAACTAAAAGTATTTGACTTTGAAGCTCTGAAAGCTTTGGTGTTTATGCTTGATAAGTTGTTGCAACACAGAAAGCACAAGTAGAATATAATCATAAGTTGAGAATCCACTTTTAGTCAGTCTATAATGCCTACCATCTTTTTAGTGTATATCTTACACACATGTACACACTCACGATATAGTCATTTACACATGTAAATATATTCTTTTTCCAAAATTTAAACTGCATAAGCAATGTGTTTTCCTGCTTTTTTCTTCAGATTTATTGTAGCTCTCTCTACACATCAATACATAGAGACTGCATTGTCTTCTTAATGTCTATCTAGTATTCAATGACATAGATGTGTGTGGCGACTGAGATTCACACCTTATCTTCAACCCTTACTGTCTGTGATATCTTGGACAAATTTATTAACATTTCTGAGTTTCAGTTATTTCATCTGCTAAAACGGGAATAACAACTTTCATGAAGAACTGCTGTGAAGATTTAAAGAGTTCTTGTCAAATAATTATGCTTCCCTAACTTCTGTTTAGAAAAACATTAGGGGAAACTGTTAGGGATTTGAGTGTATATACTGAGGCAAAACAAAAAAAATAAGGCTATCCATGTACAAATAAGTTAACTAGACTTTGTGTATAATTCACTGTAGGATTTTTCAGAATTTTTATTATGCAAATGTATTTTAGTAATGAGTTCTTCTAAACTTACTTATCAAGAAGTTTTTTTCTTTTAAAAATAGCTTTGCTGAGATATAACTCACACATTGTACAATTCACCCATTTAAATGAACTGCTTTTGGAATATTTATAGATATGTAACCATCACCAGAATAATTAGAATACTTTCAATATCCTGAAAATAAACTTACATCTCTTATTCATCACCACCACCCATGCTTCCATCTCTCCCTAACCCCTAGAAACCACTCATCTAATTCCTGTCTCTATAAATTCATTTGTTCTGGCCATCTCATATAAATAGAATTGTACAATATGTGGGCCAGGGAATGTTTTGATCACTGAGCACAAATTGAAGCCTATAAGATTAGTAATATGCAGAATATGCTTTCCTAAATATTACCTCAGAATATCCAATGTCTGATATGTAGGTGGCATTCTGTAAATATTCCTTTCCCATATGTGTCAAAACTCAAATGGTTAGATAGCGATCAATGCTGAGGATTCCAAATTATTTTTGTCTCTAATCTGAGAAAAAGACTCTTTGTAAAGGGGAGAGGAGGGAGGAAGAAGGATGGTTAACTAACTTTGTTAAGAATTTGCTAGGCAAGTGGCAGGAAGCTGAGAAAGGGGTATCTGAACTGGTGCCTTCGGAGTTATACAACACCCTCAGTTTTCATGAGGAAGAGCTATTTCAAGTGAAGCATCAACATACTTTATGACCTGGCCATCCTGGAGTATTTTATGCTTTGACAGGCATAAGAATATACAATATGAAAAATGGGCAAGAGGAACATTTGTGGATAGAATTTTGGACTAGCAAGTATATTACTCAGTGCTATGGTTTGAAGGTTTGTGTCCCCCTAAAATTCATATGTTGAAGCCTAATTCCCAGTGTGATAGTTTCAAAATACGGGGCCTTTGGAAGGTGATTAGATCATATGGACAAGAAAAAAGAGGCCTGAGGAAGCTTGTTCACCGCTTTCACCATGGGAAGATGCAGTGAGAATGCACTATGAGGAGTAGGCCCTCACCAAACACCAAATCTGCTGGTGCCTTGATCTTGGACTGCCAAGCCTCTAGAACTGTAAGAAACAAATTTCCATTGTTTATAAGCCATCCAGTCTATGGTACTTTTGTTACACAGCCTGTACACAGCAGCCTATGTACACAAGTGATACACAGCAATGACAATTCAGAACTATATCAATTCTATTGGCTTTTCAGATTGTCTTCCAAAAAGGATGGTACAACTGTGAAAATCAATGGCAGTTTATACAATTATTTACTTCTCTCTGCCTGCCTAGGATTTGGATGTAGCACTACATTGAGAAGTGCCAAGAGAAAGAGTTTGGACAATGTGAGCAATTTGTCAATATAAGCATATGTGTGTGTGTATGTGTGTGTGTGTGTATGTGTATATATATATATATATATGTATATATAGATATATCCATATCCAATTAATAGAAGAATCAAAAAGATTTAGTTGTTATTATGCCATAATTTTGTGGTCACCTTAAATTATTCATTTATCAACCAATAATTATAGATTACCTCCCGCTCTGTGGCAGGCACTTTGGACTGTTCTAGATACTTGAAATATATCGGTGAACAAAAGAGAAGCAAATTTCTACCTTAATGGAAATTATATTTTAGCAAAGTTGTCACGGATTTCCTCTTTCTTCACTCCACATTAAAACTTTTAGATACCTCATGTATTTGTTAGCAAAAGCTTCAAGACAAATGAAGGTGTCTTTACCCAGGTGATGCATGATAATCATCTCTGAGGATTTAACAAGTGCATATGCCAAGCTCTTGCTTGGTGATGTTGATTGAATTGGTGTGGGTGGGATGAACTTAAGCATCTGCACCTTTTCAAACCCCAGCAATTCTGAATTTCAGCTAGGGGTGATGTTTCTCTAATAAATATCTACCACTGGCTCACCAGTGAAATGAAAAAAAAATGAGGCTGTTACCTTCTGCTTCTATTCTTTCCTAATATCTTGGGAATTAACTTTAAAACCCAGTTATGATGCTCTATACCAACGTGTATTCAATGAACATTAGCTAAGTACATTTAATGTACTCTGTAGGTTGCCTGCTACTACTAATATACTCTGTAGGTTACCTGCTACTTTAAATATGTACACAAGCCATTTCTAAATTATTTGACTCAGATTTGGATTTAATGATTGTTGGAAATTCTTGGAAAATTCTATCTACTTTGCCAATGTAATAAGTAATGCAGGCTTTTCTTTTCTTTTTCTTTTTTTTTTTTTTTTTGAGATGGAGTCTCGCTCTGTCACCCAGGCTGGAGTGCAGTGGCACAATCTTGGCTCATGAGTAATGCAGGCTTTTCTACTGAAAGATAAGTATAATTTTTTTATATGTCATCAAAGTTCCTAATTTCTGAAGAAAATAGGGTTATTATCTCAAGATAACATATCACATATTCTCCCCACCTAGTAGGCAATTGTGCTCAATATCATCTTTTATCCCCTTTAGATCTGTCATTTTTACCCTTCTCTGTGTCCTGGGAGGCTGACCCTATGTAGACTGTGTCAGTAGACTACCCTGACCTAGGCATTTGATTCAATTTGGCCAATTAAGAAGCAGGGAAATGGGAAAAGACAGGGTGAGATATTCCCTGGCCAATCTCTGTGGACTCACCCAGGCTGGCTTTGTTCCTGAACTGAAAGTAACGGCTCCTATCCTGTGACCACACAGTAATTTTGATCTGGTTTCTAGTAACCACTCATTTTCTTTGCCTATTTGGGCCTAGGATTGGTTATACTCTTTTCTGTTTTTAGTAGTTCTTGGAACTTCATTAATCTTTGTATATTGTCACTTTATTAACTTCTCCTCAAATTACTCAATTTAAGTGTGCCATCTATTTTACGGCAGTGCTCTGACTGATATAGCAATTCATATGGCTCTAGAATCTGCTGACTTTCATGTAATACACACAAACAGGATAGAAAAAGGGCTCTGGAATAGACAGAGGTGTCTTAGATGCCTGGATCTGGCACTCCCTATATGTTACCTCTGCAAAATTATTTAATCTTTCAAATCATCAGTTGCTTTGTAAAAATGAGATGATGGACTCATTTCACAGGGTTGTGAATACTGAAAAGAGATAACAGGGTGAAGGGGAGTATAGATGAACGAGATCAACTATACATTGATATTAATAATCATTTATGCTAGGTGATAGGTGCATAAAGGTTTATTACTATTTTTTCTACTTTTGCATATTTCTGAAATTATTTATATACTTATAAAGAGGCAATGCATATGATGTACATATATAATTATTTTAAAGCGTACTATGGGGAAATTTATTTTTTTTACTTTTATATATATATATAATTTTTATATATATTTATTTTATATATATATTAATATTTATTTTTATATTTATATTTATTTATATATATATATTTATATTTATTTATATATATATATTAATATATATATTTATTTTTATATACAAATTATTGATTAAGATTTCTTCTCATTTTCTTTCTCTTCCTCCTCCTCCTGCATAGGCATTCTTTTGGCAATTAGTTACTTAACCTAGCCACACATCCCCAACCCACTCCTATAACTCTGCT